>NDFZ01004519.1:5816-39814 GCA_002192655.3 Mamestra configurata
CCCCCCCCCCCCCTCCAATGACATTCCACACCATGGGAAACACGCAATAAAAATCGCCACTTTACGCGTAGAGAGTATCCTAAAAAGTGTGCTGGATTGTTTGTTGCGCCTTCACGCCACGATGAATTTTGGTAAATAGATAGATGGGAACCTGGACACGGTTGTAGGCTCCGAGAGTATGCGCCGAGAGTGCAGCTGCTGGAGTCGCATCGCAACGTCAGCTATAAGGCAGATATCACACTGGCGATTTTCGAGCGACTTTTGACTTTCGAAGACGTGGCGGACGCGCAGCCGGACAATGACAAGTTGACAACATAAAACAAAACAAACAACAAAAATAAAAGTGGACAATTTACAAATATTTGAAAATATATTTAAATCCAAGTTGTGCGTCGCATCCGAACAAGAATCGGTCATTGCTCAGCATATGCCGCGGCTCTGAAAAAGTCTAACAATCAACGGCTCTGATTTTCAGCAACCATTGTTTGAGTGACATTATGGCGTATTGGTCTTTGTAATCTGAATATAAATGGTTGATTATAATTTTTAAAATCAGATTCATTGCCTATCTAAACGCGAATTACCCAACAAAAGCTCCCATTTAAAACAACCGTATGTATCTATAAACCAAGAGCACAGATACACACATTAGGTTGGAGCCGCAATCTGCTGTCGGCATCGAGAATCTGTTAAGGATACGATCACTCGATACGATGGCGTTTAGGAGACGCCCCTTTCTGATACTTCGCGAAACGGGACGTGTCGTAAATCGAATCGGAATTGGAATCGAGATTACACTGGGAGGTACGCGATTTTTTGTGAATCGATTTAAATTTCCAAGTGATTTTGGACTAGATTTGTATTTACTGGTTTTTACGAGCAATTTTCGGGTAATGATATGATTATTGGTTTGGAATTGCTTTCCTGAGGCTGTTGATGACGTAGCATGTAATTTTGTTGACGTACTTGTTCTTAAGTAGGTACTTACCTTCATCACAGACATACGTGTTTGTTTTTATATCTTTGTCAGTTTTGATTATTATACCTATTACGTTTTGAAGCCACCGCTCTGATGAGACAACTTTATTATTATTAAGCTTTGATTTTTGAAGTGAAAACTTCTTTAGGCGCGTTGAGCACTTTTTGAGTGAACAAAAATCATGGAACTTGCGTCATCATCACCGAACGCTTTAGCTTTCGATTAGTTTTCACTTCTATCGGCAGTCCCCAAAGACTGACCCACATGTTTTTTTAATTTTTTTTTTTAATGAAGAATAATTACGGCTGTTTCGTGGTCAATTTTACAAAAGTTCTAATTGCTTTTTTGACGTGACAACGTCTAATAAATCGATGAACGCCGGCTGCACTCACGAAAAAGGATGACTCATTGTAATGTTACGATCATTTCATCAATGTTTTGTTATGACGTTGTCACGTTAAACTATCGTCCGTAAACCGACTTTACAGACAACCAATTTTTTTTAAATTGTTTGACCATTGAAAAATTGGCCCTTAATAACATGAAGACAAAGGTCAAACAGAAATTGTTCACTAATTTTTAATTGACATCAAACTCAAACTTTTTAATGAACTGGGCATACAAAGTAATAATAAATCAAATATTCTATTTTAAATGTCAGTGTCACATTTTCAATCAACATTGTCTTTAAGTTGAGACTTTGACATTGACAAAGACAAATAAAAAAACAAAACAACGTCTATCGAGAAATAAAGCAGATTGTACCATAAACGCAGCAAACAAAAATACTGAACTGTACCACTCATAAAATAATAATAATAATTTGTTTTATTTGGAATAACATAGGAACCATTTTTGTTAGTACACACCTTAGATACTACAACGAAAATTTAAGAATTTACAGTAGGTAGACACGTTAGTTGCATAGAGAGCCATGAAGAAGCCAAGAAGTGTTGGTCGGCCGGCGGCGAGATGGGCGGACGACATTGTTACCATCGCGGGTAGAACCTGGATGAGGCTGGCACAGGAACGTGGGGATGAGAAGAGAGACCTATGCTCAGCAGTGGGCGAAGTCGGGCTGTGGATGATGATGATGAGACACGTTAGTGAGTCATGTACTTACGAGGCATTTCATGCGGACAATGATTCCGCATGAGATGCCTCAATACAGGAGCTCTCGGGTCCTCAGCCACAACTTTCAGGAAGCTATTGCTACTCCCCCGAATCTTCCTCACAAGCGATGCCACTTTCTTACGGATGATAGCATGGAAACCATCTGTACGCGATTGGGCAAACATTCCCGAAGCACTACAACAAACAAGAAAAGAGGGAGTTTCAACATCATCTTGAAAACATTATTATATTGGACACGCAACGCGTTAAGCGTCCCCCGCGAACAGCTGAACCACAGACTTCTCGTATGCAGGCCTTGACAGTACTCTTTAAACAAGGTTATTTTGACCTGATCGGTACAACGAAAAAATCTGCGTGCCAACATGTTACCGCGGACCGCCAACGTCCTGCGCTCCACGTCATCATCGATTTTAAGGTCGTCGACAAGTATATGGCCCAGATATTTAAACTTGGTCACATGCTATATTTAACGCCGTTCAAAGTAATTGAAGGAACGGTGTCTGGGCACTTGCCGGCGGCCCTGAAGACCATGAACTCGGTTTTCCTTACATTATATATAATACCATGTGAAGAATACGTCTTCACAAACCTTCAGCATCTCCATGATTGTCCTCGCAGTCGGGCCCAACAATACTATATCGTCCGCGTTAATAAGATAAATAAAATAATTAAATAACATCAAACCAAAAAGAAATAACATAAAAATTAATCAACATCTATGGGTTGTAAGAATGTTTTATTTCTATTTAGAACTATTAAAATTAAATAAAATGCGTTAATGTAAACCCATTTGCTTTTAGCTGAAATTAAAAACGTTGACATCCATTTAGCAAGTTTTCAGCGCAATTTAACAGATCGACTTTTAAACTAGAAAGTCAAAGTTTACAGAACTTTTTGAAATAATGAATTATTTTGCCAATCCATCTTAAAAATAAAGTTACAGATAAACTTCTGTTGTTGTCCATCGTATCTGTTCAGAATTCCAAACAAATTCTAGTTTCGATTTTTCAAACATAACTTTCAGATTGAAATTTAACTTTTAAAATACACCTCACATGGGACTGGGGTGGACATAACATCTGCCCATTAATCGGTGGTCCCGTAAAACACAAAATTGGTTCCTTTTTTTTTTTAAGGATGGGAAATCATCAAATGACTTCTTTCGCTCTGGGTGGAGCGGACATCCCTAAATAGAAAATAAAATAAATCTCGGCCGCTCTTGACACACGTCACTAGCCTTGGCTGGAGACTTTAATATTATATTAAGGCAAGGTAAGCCCGGTTAAGCAATCGACAACCTCATAGGTTAAACTGCGAGACGCCACTCAAAAAAAAAACACACGTCACACATACGATCGGCTATTTGTCGGCCACAAGTACATACAAAAACTCAACAAAACATTCTTATTTTATTCTTGTTTATAATTTTGTAGCTATAGCGCTCCCAGCCACTGTTTTTCCTGTCTTCACCTGAGATCTTATCACGTTGTCCGAGATTAGAAGACCAGGAGTCCCATAGCACACGTTTTACCTAGTATGGGCTCTTGTCTCCCATCCTCATTGCAAAACTACTCTATTTTTTGCGTAATTGTATTTATGCGAGAAAATAAAATAAATATTATCATTATTTATGATTATTTACCGCCCAAAGGATTCACACATTGAATTAATACTATCATACAAGTTTGGAACTTCAGAGCATGTCACGTAAACCCACACTTAGTTGGATATGTAGGTAAAGTAGTTGGACAGTTCTAAACCACTGTCCCTTGTATGCTAAATATAGCGGCAATCTAATCTTAACTAATATAATTAATAAGTTAATTTACTTGATAATATCGTACATGATTTAATACCATGTACTCTGAAAATACTTTTGTAAAAGAAACATTATGCCGTTAAAATTGAGCAAAAAACTCCAAAAAACATGTTGTATGGCGACCCGCTTAATCCATATCACAGAATTATCCATTTCATGATATGGCCGACAATTTCATGAAATGGTTCTATTTCATGAAATGGCCAGCGAAAACTGACAATATCGTTTATACGTCAACGTTTAATGATACTTCAATCCACGGCAATATCATGAAATGGGTTACAATTATAATATATAAAGGTATTATAACTATTTTCCAAATAACTACGGCCCGGTCGACGAATAAGATAGATATACAAATAAATTTATATAAGTCTAAAATCAATTTCAAACTGTGTTGTGTGCTAACAAAAATTTTATTAAAACAATCATTTCGTCGCTCATTATACTACGAAACTAGAAATACCGCACAGAGATACAGGGCGATCAAACTGACCACACTATTTTTTGCGTTCGCGCGCCCTTTGCAAATAGAGTTGGGAAAACGCTAGAAAATTGAACAAGCGGGTTCGACACTAATTGACTCAGTGCCGGTTGAAGCTGCCGCCGGCATTTAAACGTGCTCATATTTCTTTAACCAAAACTGACATAGACAATTTTGAAACACTCGAAAAGCATTTCGTTTATGTAGACTCTGGATCAAGTGCAACCTTGGGCAAACTAATCATCAATATATATATATATATATTTTCCGTTACTGAGTGACTGAGTGACTGAGTGAGTGACTGACAGATAACGCACAGCCGAAGCTGAAACTACTGCTCGTGGAAAGCTAAAATTTGGCGGTAAGTTCCTTGGGAAGTATAGTGGAGCACTAAGAGAGGATTTCCCGAAATTCTCGGGATATGCGCGTCTAAAGTCGCGAGCAAAAACTATTAATATTTTAAATGCGAAAGAAAGTCTTTTTGTTGGTTGCGTTGTCATGCCTAAACAGCTGAATCAATTTTGTTGATCTTTAATTTAGCGATGATTAGACCTGGGAGAAAGACATTAAATACTTTTTTTTATCTTGGGAGTACGTTTCTTAGGGTTAATTTGCAGAAGTAAGTTAGCATATTGAGATTAGTACAAAACTTAATGAAAAACGAGTCCTGTGAAATTTGACACTACTAACTACGTCCATACGTCTATTAGATCGAGTTCCAAACGTCGAGATCCGAAGACGTACGAAGGTTTTCGACATCGGAAAACGAATTGCGGAACTAAAATGGGGCTGGGTAGGACACCTCGCAAGGCGCGGTGATGATAGGTGGAGTAAGACAGTGACCGAGTGGCGCCCGAGGACTGGAAGAAGAAGTGTTGGTCTGCCGGCGGCGAGATGGGCGGACGACATTGTTGCCATCGCGGGTAGAACCTGGATGAGGCTGGCATAGGAACGTGGGGATTGGCACGAGAAAAGTGAGGCCTATGTTCATCAGTGGGCGAAGTCGGGCTGTGGATGATGATGATGAACTGCGACGCCAATCTTGAATGGTTAGAAAACACTATCTGGGTTAATTTGAGTTATGTAGCAACACTCCACCTACATACAAAGGTATTTGTTATTAGTTTCCTAATAAGAATCAATTACATAGATATTCGATATTGAATCCCAATATAACTTATTGCCATTTAAAAATAGACACAAATTACATCGACCGTATTTATTGCAAATATTTCTTGTTATTGGCGAATATGTTATCTACTGAATGATGATTTGATTTAGAACCCTTATAACATTCCGACAGTACTTATTACTATTTCTTGGTAGGTAACGAACACATCGAAATCTATTTATAACAATGTATCCAAAATACGGGAAGACTATATTGTTGCTATCGCAGGTATAACCTAGATCTGTAAGGATCGCCCGGAGGACACGGTGGAGCATACAGTGGAGGTCTGCGTTACTTAGGCAGAGCACCGCCGTGTCCTCGTCGAAGCGATCGGCGGCCGCGACCTCTCGCGTCCGCCTCTGGTTAAATCCATGGTCCGGAGCGAGCAGGCTTGGGAAGCGGTCACTTCCATCTGCGAAGTAGTAATGCTAGCGAAGGCAGAGACAAGGGCTTTGCCCCATCCGCCGCTACAGAAGAAGACGCTCCGGGCGTCGGGAGTCGCAGGGCGATCCCCGGCCATCGTAGGCGCGGGCCTGCGGACGGCGAGCGTTGGGTGGATCGCTGTCCGATCACCACCAGGGCCGGGTCGATGGCGCGTTGTGTTCTACGCTTGCCTCAAAGAGTTGTCAGCATAGGAGCCTGCCAGGGTTGCGAAACTTGTTCAAAAGAGTCACCGCGGCCCCGGAACGCAAAGGGCTTTAGAAGGAACACGGATGGGTTTAGTCAATAAGAGTCTGACACGCCCTTCCGCTCCACCCAGAGCGAGCAAGAAGTCATTTGAAGATTTTTCAACCATAAAAAAGGTATAACCTGGACAAAGCAGACATAAGAGTAAGGGCATTAGCATAAGCTATCATGTTATGCTCAGCAGTGGGCACAGCCAGAGAGTGGTATGGTTTTGTTATAGAATTTACTTGGAAATGATGATGAATCAAAATACATTTATATTTCAAACGAATTCAGGGCGGGAATCCACGTATCAGATCACTGGTTTTGATCGTAGATCGCGTTCGAGATTGACTGTGTACGGGCGGACTTATTAATCAAATTCGGCCGGTAGGCAATCGGTAACTATGTCGAGACTTCCCGCCATGAGACTTCTTGTATATTCAGTACATGTCCTACGTCTATAGGGCATTGACTGTGCGAGGAATAATCAAGATTATTTCTAATATTCTGTATTTCTAATTTTTAATCTTATTTTTGACTGGCCTGTTGGTCGAGTGGTTAGTGACCCTGACTGCTAAACCAGAGGTCGTGGGTTGGATTCCCACCCAGGACAAATCTTTGTGTGATGAGCATGATCATTTGTTCTGTGTCTGGGTGTAATTTGTCTATAATATGTATGTATTTAGAAATACATAAGTATGTTTATCAGTTGTCTGGTTGCCATAGCACAGGCTCTGCCTAGTTTGGGATCGGATGACCGTGTGTGAGTTGTCCCAAGACATATTATATTATATTATATCTAAACTATTCAGAGGTTGTCTGTAAAAGATAAAAAAATCGCTAAAGTTATCTACAGACCCTTAATTTTGCGAGGATTACAATGATCGAAATAGACCAAGTTGTTAGATATAATGTAATGTAATGTTATTAATTCCTATTCTAAACAATTCAAAGGCTGTCTGAAAAATATCGAAAGATCGCTTTTAGCGATTAGGCCGACCATTGTTACATCCTACTATTTTTAAAGCTCATAATTATTGTAATTTCTTATGGTGTACAATTAGTCCTCCTGACCGATTTCGGCCATGGCGGTCAATCTCAACCGAGACTGGCCATCGGCGCGGGACATATTATAGTGCACAAGTGTGTGCGCAAACACAGGTGCACTCCCTCTTCCATCACTCTCATATTCCGATGGGACGGCAACCCGACACGACCGGAGAGAGATCTGGTGCAGGACCAACGGCTTAACGTGCTTTCCGAGGCACGGGGGTGTCACACCACCAACTTCCAAACTCCGGGCTGTTACTGGGGAATTCCTTTTGGAAAAACCCCAAAATGGTGTATAATAAATAGTGTTTCTATTTTATTCTATTCTCAAAGCCACCAGCTAAGTGAAGTTTTTACTAACATAGGCTTAAGTTTCTATATACTAACACAAACTGTATTTATTATAATAATATATAATATGGTAGTATATAAGGTATGTATATTATGTCTATGGGCCTAAGTGGCCTGAAATAAAGAGGTGGAGGAGGGAGAGAGGTGGAGAGGATTTTATTCGGCTTATATTTAATAAGTACATTTTTGTATTTTATTAGATTCTTTAGTTTAAGGCTTCCTTCAAATACTCTTGTTGTCTTGTTCTTACTCACTGTCTTTTTCATTTCTCCTTTCGCGGGTCTGCTGGAAGATATTTCTTTAGAAATAAGCAGTTCTATTGTACTCATCATTGTAATGTTATTTTTTACTTTATTTCTGTGTGTACATGAATAATAAAATAAATAAATTATTAAAAAACCAGCCACGTGCGAGTCGGACTCGCGCACGAAGGGTCCCGTACAATTATCTATAAAAACGTCAAAAAATATCACGTTTGTTGTATGGGAGCCCCCTTAAATATTTATTTTATTCTGATTTTTAGTATTTGTTGTTATAGCGGAAACAGAAAAACATCACCTGTGAAAATTTCAACTGTCTAACTATGGTTCATGAGATACAGCCTGATGACAGACGAACAGATAGACGGACAGCGGAGTCTTAGTAATAGGGTCCCGTTTTACCCTTTGGGTACGGAACTATAAAAACTGACACCATTTATTCGCAAAATCTAACACAATATTTTTGCAAAACCGAATTCCATATAACATCAATAAGGTTCTTAAATCTGTCATCACTCAAGATATAAGTGAAGTAAAGAGCAAAAATATTTCAGCCTAGCCTCCTTACTTCTGATTTATGCCCAAAATATTCTCGGACGTAATATTGAAAGAAAACCTCGTTTACAAGGCAATTTCCTTTATGTCCCAAAATGTCTCGAAAGCACTTTTTAAAGAGATAGCACATTTAGATATAAGGCTAATTTATTCATTGGCGGGAAAGAATAGAATAAACCTGCTTACCTACTTACCTCCCAATTGAATCTTGAGTCGGTAATTTATTTTTGATGTTAAATTAAAAAGATGTTTACTTGGTATAATAATTTTGGCACGCAGATAAGGGAATTCCAGTTAAAATGCTTATAATATTTTTCGGCTGTTTCTATTAAGATGTTTTGCTGGCGAATGGAAAATTTTGAGCCAGTTGAAACTAAAATATGTTTGTCCTGTTGAAAAATACTTAGTGTTTGTAGTAGATATGTGGAACAACAAAATTTTCTAAATATTGGTTATTTTGCAGGTCCAACAAAGATTTTTATAAATAAATGACACACTTGATGGTAATGGTTTTTGCTTTAAACTTCCGCGCAATTCTATAACTTTTTCTGAGCAAACTGTCAATGCAAAGAGGATTCTTTGTCGTAGGTATAATAATAAGTTGTAATAGAGAAGCATTCAAAAAAGCAAAATAATAGGCAGAAAGGGAAATAAAGCAAGGAAAAATAACTTGAAAAAGCATAAACAGAAAAAATGTCAACACGAAAGCCATCACTACCTCAACAATAAACAAATGAAAACCAGCTCGAAACTTAAAAAATGCAGTTTTAATTTAACTTCATTAAGATTGGTTGCAGAAAATAATTCTACGAGAGAAAAATAGATTACACGCCACTTGGGAGTCTCCAATATGCATAATCATGGTAATGAATTCACTGTGAAGATGGAGCCACCGTAGTATGTGGTCCCTTCGAGAGATGAGCGGAAAACTCCGTAGATTTCATTTTGCATGGGACTGACTGCGACCGATTTTGGAATGGTATGGGACGTCGTAAATTTGGTAACCCAATTGGATTTGAACACTTTGAACCAGAGTGTGAATGGACGTGATTTAGACAAAATCTTCTGCATTTTAGGTATGGTCGCGAATGTGACTTTTAACAAAAAAAAATTAAATATGGGTTTGCTCTTGACTCTAGTCCAGGTCATAGATGACAGAGACAAAGTCGACAATGGAGCGAGCTTACCCAGAAGAAGCCTGTTCACTCTAATTTTGGAGAGATTAGGGTTGTATGCGTTCGGAAACAGACGCAGGCAGAGAGTTCCACTCTTCACTAATTGGATAATTATTGTAAGTTAGTTGTTACGCTAAGATGTTTTAATGAATTGGGTAGATGCAACCATGTCCTGGAATGTCTGTCACTATCAGAAACAACGAGGTTATTGTACCTATACGTTTCAGGTTGGTATCTGTATCTATGTGTATCTGGTTATGTGATAACCAGAGATCGGAATAGGTAGACTATATTTACCTAATGTTCGTGGCAGTAAGTAACATAAAGTTGATAATACCTCCTGTTAAATTCCGGAATCATAAATGGAATCATTACAATTAAAAACCGGGATTATAAAACATGAACTGGACTTCGAGTATAGTTACAAATGATTGATTTGAAGAATGAAAAGAAGAAAGAGTTGTGCGAAAACAAAGTATTTAATTTAACAGTCTTAGTAGGTACGGAAACATAATAAGATTCTTCAATATAATTTTGTTCAAATGTATATTCAAAGCGTAATAAGTATTTTGCAATTTCTTGAATCCCGGGATACAATCGTCATGTTTATGATTCCGGGATTTTAGAGGACGTATTATCTCTATGTTACTTACTTCCGCGAACATTGGGTAAATATAGTCTACCTATTCTGATCTCTGGTGATAACTGATGTGTTCATAAAATGGAATATTATGTCAAAGAAAAAGAGTTTTTTTTTTTAATTATCATTTCTTTTTGGTTTTGAGCACATCAATCTTTATTTATCTTTTTGTTTTAAAATTAAGAGTCGCAACATTTTATTTTAGTTACTTTTTGTACAAAATATTTTAGTTTTGTATAATTTATGTGTGTCTATGTTTTCGAGCGTAGGTATGGCACTCGTGGGCTGCAGCTGAAAATCAGCGTCAGGTGGTATACCTTGTGTTGCCATCTGGCATTATGCTGAGCTGAGGCCCTTTGGCATTGTTGGTTTTCATTATTTATTTTGTTTAATTTTAAGGTGTTTCTGTTAATAATGCTAATAAACACAATTTTCTTTCTTTTCTTTCTCTGGATATGAAGGAGAACTTACTTTTTACCCTACTTAAAAACGACCATGGCATACATTGCAGAGGAGTTGTGTGAAAAAACTTTTTTTTCCGGTTATATACGTGTCTCAAATATCCCTTTCCATTTCGCCTAGGCAAGTACAAATGATGTCGTCACTCGATCACTATAATATATTCAATATCGTATTCCACGTTTTGGACAAGATTGAACTCAAACGCGAAATCTGGTAACTACCGAAATTAATCACACAACGCAGAAGCATTTTGTCTTCCATGTTTCTTTAAAAGCTAATAAATGGCGTGCTTTAGGAAATTCTTAAGTGATACCGATTTTGTAGTAGGAATCTTCTTATGAATTATCAGCCTGTTAACTGTACATTAAACTTGACATACGAGTCTAACTACTTTTTGAGAAAAACGTTCTTAGTGCGTATAGGTTTTTTTAGATTGAAGTGGAAAACCATTGTACTGTAATTAAGGTTTATTCATTTAATCTGGAGGAGAAGAATCACTTTTCTATGACTATTCCTGTTGCCAACGCGATAGGAGCCTTTTAGTTTTCTGATATAAAAAAAAAATCATTTTACAAAAAACATCAAATACACAAATTTTGGCTCAGAAAAAATGTAATTTATAAAGGTGCTGCATTGTATGATAAAATGCCAAATAACATTAAAAATGCAAGATCAATGTCAATCTTTGAAAAAAAACCGGACAAGTGCGAATCAGACTCGCGCACCGAGGGTTCCGATCGAGTCTTAATTTTTTCCGAGAATACATTACCCGAAAATATAAGGTTGTAATATTTCAACCAAAAATATTTTTTACATGATAAAATAACAAATTCCCGATTTTCGGACTTTTTCTTGTATCTTTTTGCCAATTTTAATGACTCCAGGTCAACGGGAAGTACCCTACAGGTTTTGATTCCCTGTGAGCGTCAATAAATGAGCAATAATCGTGAAATAAATGAATTGACTTTGAGATGTCGAAATTGCCATAAAGTCTGCAATTTTCATTTTTCTTTAATGTGATTTCGCATAAGTATTTTCTAGTACATATTATTATGATTTGTGTAATTGTGCTTTTATGTGTTGTGTTTTCTGTTCTTGTACCGAATAAATGTTTTATCTATGAAAAATGTATTCTGATTCTTTCCTAGCTCAGTTTCCTATCATTAATGACCGTGCCTCACCTGAAATGGGACTGCAGATTGAATGCCGGTGTAAATTTGAATTTTAAAATTCAGTGATTATTATCCATTGAAAAAAGGGAAAAAATACTACGCAGTGGAATCTTGGACAGCTTTTAAAAGTAGTTTTCTGGGAAGAATTTATGAGAGTCCTTTATGGGAAATGGAATTTTAAAATTCGAGTGAAATAGAATGGCGGTTTATTTGGTATTTGTTTTTTTGTTATCCTTATAGCCTTCTTCTTTAAATGCAGGTGAAACTTTGTGGATTAATTTTAGAATAGTATTTTAGAAGAATTTGTAGTATTTTTAGTAAGACTAGGTTCATCTTTGTATATGTTTTACTAACATGCCCGATAGTTTTTCCTTTCCTTTGTTCAGTAATTTATATGATAAGGACCTTCTAATATTTCATAGTATTATAGTATTATTATTTTTTAACCTTGAATCTGTTAAAATAAAAAAATCGAATTGTCTTGAGAAATTCGAATAGATAAGAGATACGGGGAAATTGTACAATAAAAAAATCAGTCTAATAAAATCCCCGTAGTTTTCACATTCCCAGAACAAAATATGCAGTTGAATCAAATACTTTAGTTATCTGTTTTTTATTTATTCTTATTCTCTTTGATTGCTTTGACGCATTATTTAATTACTCATTCCCAGTACAAAAAAACATATTCCTTCGGGCCCGCATTCGTTCGTATTATGAACAAAATATATGATTCGTGCATAGAACACGGAATCACCTCTCTGGCGTCGGTTAGCAGGAACTTGAGACGCCGATTACTACAAATATATTTATGTCCGCACAATTTCTTTTGATTTCAAGTAAGAAAATATTTCAATATCACAAAAAAAAATACTGATTTGTGATATTAACAGAGATAGCATTAATTGCGTTGCGTGTGACGTCACTCGCAAGTCTCTCCATAGTGAATTAGTGCCATCCAGTACAAACGACGTTTTGTATGACAGGCTTAGATGAAAAACTATTTTAGTCGGTTTCAAAAAACGAAGAAACTATACCAGAAAAACCGACTTCCAAAATTAAAGTTATTTTGTGATATTTTGTGGTTTGTAGTTGGAAGTCGGTTATATTTTTTTGTAAAAATTTTTTATTTTTCACTTTTTAATGCTGATACCCCCCACATTTCATATCAATTTAATTGTCTATCTTCAAAGTTCTTCAACAAATAGTCATATTTATTTATTTTTTATTTTGTTTTATTCTTTTTTTATAATATGACTATTTGTAATTATTTTTTTGTTCGAAAGAAATTTATTCCGAAAGCCGGACGCATTTCAATTTCATAAAGATCTTATGAAGAATTTTGGAGATATGCCCGAACATACATTAAAAAAACATTCGAATTGATAACCTCCACCTTTTTTGAAGTCGGTTAAAAATTTTAAAAGCGTGTAAAATGATTATTTTTGTACCGATTTCATTTATTTTTTAGAAATCGAATTATAAATAATTCGATTTCTAAAAAATAAATACTCATTTGAAAGATGAAAAAAAATACTTATTTGTAATAATATTTTATCATGTAATTTTTATAGTAATCAAATAAATACCCTGCCGTGCATTGTCACGTGATACTGAAACTTTTGACAATACTGATTCTCGTTGACAGTGGCCATCGAAGCATCACAGTGGTCTGTGGATTAGTGATTGTTTTTTGTTTCAATATAAAATTTGCTTGTTTGCGCCTTTGATTAAGTAAGTATGACATCGTGTTTTTCTTTATTTGATGTTTTTTCTTTTCTTTTTGGTGTCACATTTTCTTTGATTGTTGATTTGAAATATTGTTTGTATTGTATTCATTAGAATACGATATACCAACAATATATAATTTTATATAATGTAATGATAGCAGCGTTGTATGCATATTTTCCATGTAAATCTTTTTAGCTTGGTGATTTATTGTTTCCAAAATTCCAGTACATAAAAAAATGTAGAAACGCTAAAACAGAATTACCTCATTCTATTATTGTTTATTTATCATTTTCTACCAGATGGTGGAGAGACGGAACATGGTAGGTTACAACAGTAAACCACACTGAAATCTTAAACATTTCATTAGCCGAAAACCACCTTCGAAGAAGCTACAAGTAGGTATTAGTAGTTACTATTCTACTTCAGTAATCTTCACGCAGATCTTAACACATCACTGTATCCACTAAGTGCCGTACAAAACCCAACATTAGCCATTAACACAAATACAGCTTGTATACAACGTATGCTAAGACGAGTCGTAAGATGTATCGCATGACATCATCACACTAATGGCCGTGCAGTGTCTGATTATCACTCAAGTATATTATTAATCATTTAACCTGTAGTACTAATTTGTTGGAGACATGGATGGTACTTTATTTATAACTAGCCTTTACCCGCGACTTCGTACACGCGTATCCCGTTTTTTCCCGTTCCCGTTTGCCTATAGCATTCCTGATGAATGTGGCTATCATATACAAAAAGAATTTTCAAAATCGGTTCAGGAGATCTAGAGATTACCCCCTACATTCAAACTTTACCTCTTTATAATATTAGTATAGATAATTATTTTATTTGTATTTATATATCTCATTTTAGTATGTGTTCCGTTAATGTAAATTATTATGTAATTGTTAATGTAATGTTTAAATTATTCTATATCAACAAATTATGTGAATAATGAATAATGATAGCATGTTAAATAAATTAAAACCTGTCGCCTATACATTGCTGTGCCCTAGCAGGGTTCATTGTTTTGAACTATCATAATGTAACAACCTGTAAACAACATGAAATGCAATAAATGAATATGAATATGTATCCGTGGCATCACAGGCCCTATCAGAATACCAGCGCTGAGTTATTTATTTTTTTAAATAACGCAGCATAATTATGCTGAGTTAGGGACCTTTTTGGCCTCGCACGTATTAAATTCATGCTGTTATGTTGTTTTGTTAGCTTGAACCCTGTTCCCGATACCGGTAGGCAACTATTTTATATATATATTTTTTTATGGAAATATTTAAAAATGTTAAAAATATTTGTATAAAATAAATAAATGGAATAATAATAATATATTGTCATTTATTTCAGCTAACAAATACCTTACAGACTATCGAACATATTTATAAAACACACAAAAAATATTAATACATCTATAAAGGCACTACTTTATGGATACCGATAAATATAAGATATCAAAACAAACATCACTACAACATACATTCGAGCGGGTATCCAGTTTTGTATCAAATCAAATGGAAAACCCATCCGAATGTAAAGTGAAGTGAATAGTTTTGCGCCGTTGCTCATGAAAAACCTTGCGATGTGCAGTTTTTTATGTGTACGTCTGTTTTGATAGTAGGTAAACGAACCTAAATCAATAATATCAATATTTTTATTATTAATTTAATGTGACTTTGATTTTTGAATTGTGATTTTTTTTTTATTATTGTATTTCGCCTTTCTAGCCTTTCTAGGCAAAACATGTTGAAACTTTTTTTCTTTTCTGTAATCGTTCGAACTGATTTTAAACCTACACGTGTTTTTGACAAATAAAATTCATCTTATCTTACTTAAGCATAAGTACCTATTACAACTAATGTTTCAGCTGCTGGGACACATACATCTAGATCTCCCATTAGGCCTTTGTGGGTCAGTTTATTTGACATGTCTTCAAATTGTAGGTTCTAGGATGTGCCGGTTAAGGCAGATTTCACAGGCTTTTTTCGGAAGTCGGTGTTTATGGTTGTTTCTTCATATTTTAACTTTTTTTACAAATAAATTTAAAAAAGTAACTAATAAAGTAGGTAGAAGTAGTAGTAGTAGGTAATAAAGTTTTTTTACTTTTTCTTTTTAGACCACTGGAAACTCACAGGAAAGCAAAATATGCAATTTCGTTTACTTGGATAATATATTTTCTCCAGCTACTCAACATTCTATGGGACCAATCGGAACGTATATCCTTTCACATGAAAAAAGTTTTTCAAATATCCATTCACAAATGACGAAGTTGTGAGGTAACAAACATGAAAAAAAATAGAACCGAACTGAGAACCTCTTCCTTCTTTAAAGTGTGTTAAAAATAACAAGCAAACGTGGGCACTCATATTTATTCGTTGGGAGAAAACAGAAACTGTGTAATTTTTTGAAAAAATTCAATTCTACTGAATAAATAGAAAAATCGAAACAACTTCCATTAAAAACAGCTTGAAGAGTTCCAACCTGAAAATAAATAACAAGAACAAAACGGATTCCTCAAACTACATGTTCCGTATGTTCGTTTCTGGGATTCGTTTTCAGTATTTCTGGGTAGGTGACAGAGTGCACAGTTGAAATTTTGAACAGGGCCAATTTTGTGCCGCGGCTAACAAGGGATTTGAAAAAGGTTGCGCTGCGCTTTGTTACATCTGGATTGCACCATGACAAACGTCGTATGGTTATATATGGTATATCCATAATTTGAGCCCCGGGAAAGGATACAGGATAGTTTTTTATCCCAGGAATCATCCTTTAAGGGGGTGAAAAGAGGGTAGAAGTTTGTATGGCTTGCCGCCATTATTAAAACCATGAAGCTTTGTATTTAGGCACTTGATATTTTTTATTTTTAAGCTGTTTTAAAAATTTATATCTTAAAAATAAAAATGTCTGCCCAAAGTCACTATTCCACCCGGACGAAGTCGCAGGCAAAAGCTTTTCATCGTTCAGGTTCCATTATTTCACATGGTCGTTCAGAACCCAAAACATTATGATATATTCACACATTTACTTACACTTAATAACCAGTAAGATGGGTCAATAATCTTACAAACTACATATAATGTGCGAAGATCCAGTCTTAAAAATCTTCAACTATAACACACGCATCTCAATCAGTTTGACACTTGACTTCCTCCCAACAAAGGCCCCCACACCCTGATCGAAGTTTCTAAACTTAATACCCGTAGGACGAAACTTTAAAATACCTCAAAGATATTCAAGACTAAACATAAACAAAGGCATTAACGTGCCGAAATACTGTTGAGAACTTCGTCACGAAGTTATTTAACTGTTCCAAAGAATAAGATTCAGAAATGAGGAGACTCGAAGTACCAGGGATACAAAGTCCAAAGGTTTGCCGAAGTTATGTGGCAGTGGGTAGAATACATTGCTCGTAGAAAGTAAGGCTATGGAGTTATGGAACAGGTGCCTTATAGATAATGGAGGGTGCTGCATAGGAAGGCCTTCCACTAGGTGGGCCAACGACCTGGAATGTCAGAATTTCCTGAAGCCGGACAGCGTAATGTTGTATTGTCAAATGGTAATTGATGCAATACTTACTTATTCTCTCGAAACTCATACATAAAGGTCCGTTCCTGGCCACTTTTTTTGTTTTTTTTTTTTAAGATGGGAAATCATCAAATGACGTCCCCTCTGGGTGGAGCGGAAGGGCGTGTCAGACTCTTACTGACTAAACCCATCTGTGTTCCTTTTGACCGCGGCGACGCTTTCGAACAAATTCCGCAAATCTGTGTCTTTCCCAATTAGTAAAAACATATTTATAACTAGCCTCTGCCCGCGACTTCGTCTGCATAATATTTAGAACTGGCTCCTGAGAGAAATGTAATCCTACTGATGTTTTAAAAATGTGAAAGTTAAAATGTTTCTTAGTAGTAGATAATCCGCGGTTGCACCCAAACGCCATTTCTTCGTTTCGACTTGCCGTTCTTTTTGGCCTTTTTGTATTTGGCTCGGCTTCTAATTGTTATAGCGTAATGTAAAATAGTATCTATTCTAGCCCCGCATATACATCTTCATGATTCTGGTATCCTGGTAGTTAATGAGTCTTGACAGCTCACAATTCCAGCCACAACAATTATTTGCATGGCCTACAGATGCTTTTATGCCTATGAATGTGAGTTTATTTGTTTGTAAACGCACCCACGATACAGGAGAATTTTCTAGTGTGCGTTTAAAAAAAAACAAGAACCAGCCCTGGGAATACTTCGACACGTTCCTGGTATCCTGGTTCTTGTGAATCTTTACCAGACACATATCCAACCCGGAAATACTTCGACATGTTTCTGATAATTTTTCTGGTACTTGTGAATCTTTACCGCTCACATTTCCAGCCCCGGAATACTACGACTTGTTTCTGGTCTCCTGGTAAAGATGAATCTTTAACACTCTGCCTGCAGCGGCTTTGAAATTTCGCTTCCTTTTCAGTCTCCGCTATCGGAATAAAAAGTAGCTTTTGTGTTAACCCAATCTGTGTAGCCGTTTTGTAAGATTAGAGCGCAAAAACGCACAGAACGGTACAAATTTATTATACCTGTACCTATAGATATATATTTATAATGTGTTAGGATCATGTGTTTCACTTCTACATATATTTTATTCTATGGCCATTCCTGTGAAGTTTGTAAGGCAGGGTCAAGAAGCTCAGGCTCGTACGTGATTTTTGTACGAAACAATGTTTTTGAAAAACTTATAAGAGATTTTAGTTGTTGCGTTAATTTTGTTGGCTGTTAGTGAAGTGAGTTTCGGAGAGTAATGGAGAGATTGATGAATAATCTTATGTTTTTATTTAATTTATGTTCTTCAATATTTTTTGCATGTGCCATTTTGATTCACCAACCTTAGTTTACAGAAAATTCACAATACACAACGGACTTGGGGTGTACAGAATCATTTAAAAATCTAAGATAATTTATTTGAAACTTCATGCACCAATGTACAATAACGGACTTAATGCTTTTAGCATTCTCTACTAGTCAACCAAAAGTGATGAAGGCCACGAGGCGTGCATTTGTTCAAGCGAAGAATAAAAAAAATGTATTTTAAGTTTATTTGCCCTTAACACACACTAGATTTGCTTTTTGTCCTAGAATCACAAAGAAAAATATTAAAATCATACATAGATTTAAAAGTTGGCATAGATTTAAAGAAAGCATAAAAGATAAAATAAACTATTTGATTTAAAATACTTTTTCCACAGCAAAAGTTTTTATGTACCTGATTTATGAAACAAAACGAAGAAATAAGAAGTTTTTCTGTCAGTAATATATGTAGAAAAGAAAACCAATTAACTGTTACTATCTAAGATAACTCAAGTAATGAAAATTCCTTTGAGAAATATGGCTTACAGACCGTGTACCTAAACAAATATAAAAATGTGTTTGAGAAAACAAAATTTAGTCAAGAGCTATTTATTCTGCACTTACAGTGCAACAATATTATAAAAAAAGAAAAGTTATGGTACAAAAGTATTGCCCTATTGTGTGTCAAATACTTCTTAATCGAAGAAAAACCAATGTTAGTTATTTCTTCCTGCTTCACCCTTTTTTTTAAGGATGGGAATATATCATCAAATGCCTTTTTTCGCTCTGGGTGAAGCGGAAGGGCGTGTTAGACTCTTACGTACTAAAACCCATTCATGTTTCTTCTAAAGCCCTTTGCGTTCTAGGTATATAAATATAATACTGACATCTCTTTGAGGCGCGCGTGGAACACAACGCGCCATCGACCCGGGCCTAGTGGTGATCAGACAGCGAGCCACCCAACGCACGCCCCTTCCGTTCCTGCTTCACCCTGCCTTCTATTTCGCTTCGGTCTTGATAGAGTGGACTTCACAATCTCTCTTTATCTAACCGTTAAATCATAGTTCTGTCCACTATAAACAACCCTATATTCAAATTGTATTGTGTGTTTGGAACACAAAACTTCATAATGTGTACCAGGTATCAAGTGAATCGGTCCAGTAGATTTGAAAACCAGCAAGCAGGAAATTTGATTTTGCGGAATTTCGATTGAATTTAATATAGTATTCAGCCGTTTACTTATTATGTATCGTTGCAAGTGACTGTTGTAAATGGAGAAGCTTGGGAGATTACAGCCACCTGTGTTGGCAGTAATATCGTCATGCAAGCGGCATGCTAAGCGTTATTATTGCAATATTCCATCGTAACTGTACAATACGGCGAGCGGAGGTCTACGCTACGCTGTGCTCTAGCTAAAGCCCACTCAATGATGTGGGCATGCAAGTTAATGTCATCGGTGGGGTGGAGACATGCCTATGTTTAATGATATTTTTTTATAGAAGTTGATGTAGGTTGTGTGTGATTACAAAAAAAGAGTAATTATGGAGTTTCTAGTCCGGTCCTCCTCCTAAGAATCTATTTTTTGCGAATGGACAACTAGAGTCACTATAATATTTTAATTTCAAACTGTAAATTTGACATTCAAAAGTGGCTTTGAATGGTCTAGTTGAAATAAATGAATTTACTTTGTCTAAAAAGTGGATAGGCTGGTAGGATTGATTTTTTAATTCAATTTTATTCAAAGAAAACATACTAGAAAACGACAGCATAGTCATAATAAGAAAAACAAAACTACATTTTATGAATTTTTCATGACTAGAAATCAGAAAAACAACAATCTGAGTACCTAATAAAATTACTATTGATCCATCAATATCAATACAAACCCCGAAAATAAAATCAATGGAATCGACATCAAAGTGAAAAAAATCTGACTCCAGAATCACTAAGATACCACCCGTGTTTTATTCATAACCAGCACACTCCAGAAGTTCGGATTTTGCCCTTTTACGGATTACATTACCATAAATCCGTTCTTAGCCGTTATCTATAAATAATACATACAAACATACAAAATGTAGTTAAAGTTGTCGTAGTCACAACATAGGCTAGAAATATTGTAGCTGGGAAAATATTCCATTTGCGTAATCCTACAATAAGTGGAAGTGGATAATATAATACTAGTAACGGATTTCTATAAAGAATTTTGCAACAAAAAAATATACAACCGACTTCCAAATAAAAACACTAAAAAAATAATATTATATATAAGGTGTTTTTGGTTGTTTTTTCGTTTTTGAAACCGACTGCCGAAATTAAAGTTATTTTATACTTTTTAGTGTTTTTTATTTGGAAGTCGGTTGTATTTTTTTGTAAAAAGTTTTTTTTTCAGTTTTTAGTGGTTCACATGTACTTACCCCTTCACAGCATACCGGAGTGATGTTATGTTATGGACTGGTGTAAACAATAGACAGACATGAGATTTCAGCAATTCCAGTCCATTTGCTACCATTTATTGAGGAGTTCCGTTGCCTATCTCCGAAGTTCTTCATCAGATATTCACCAAATTGAAATGAAACCACTCCGAGAAAGTACTCTTCCATTCCCAAATCGCTTCTTGTGTGCCTATAAAATTTGAAAAGTTCTCTCTATTTCTCCAGGATCCCATTATCAGATACTGACTTGATGATCATGGGACAACTAGAGAAGTATGACCCTTTCAAACAAAAAAAAAATCCAAAACTGTCCTGCCATCTTCGAGTAATCGGGGAAAATACATTTAAAAAAAAGATTCCGACGAATTGAGAACCTCCTCCTTTTTTGAAGTTGGTTTAAAAGGGACCGCCTTGGACCTTCTTATTGCCAAGCTGTAAGCCGCTGATAGACTCGAGCATTTACTTGTAATGAGCATTCTTCTTTCATTTATTCAGCCTGTTGGTCGAGTGGTTAGTGACCCTGACTGCTAAACCAGAGGTCGTGGGTTCGATTCCCACCCAGGACAAATCTTTGTGTGATGAGCATGATCATTAGTTCTGTGTCTGGGTGTAATTTGTCTATAATATGTATGTATTTAGAAATACATAAGTATGTTTTTCAGTGGTCTGGTGGCCATAGCACAGGCTCTGCCTAGTGGGATCGGATGACTGTGCGTGAGTTGTCCCAAGATATTATTATTATATTATTCTAGCAAATGTTCTAGCGAGGGTTCTTGCGATAATTCTAGATAAGCTTTTTGCTGAGCCGAGCAATTTTGTCATTGCTGTTTGACATCATCGTGAAGTATTTTTGCGAGCATTTACTAGAGCGTCCGCTAGAATTATCGTGAAAAAATTTGTAGCGCTGTTCCATGCTCGGCTCTGTGCGTTTTTCTGTTCGACAAAAAACGGTGAATGCTCAATGTTCTGTTACAAGTAAACGCTCAAGTCTATCAGTACCTTAAGAGCGATCACAATCAAGTTCTTATTCTTGGAAATGAATGAACCAATTTGATTGAAACGCATTTTATTTGTCCAGGGATGCAGAATATTTATGGTATTTTGGTCTTATTACTTAAGGTATTTCATACAACATGGCTAATCCTCATTAGTCGCTCATAAGTATAGCAAAATCAGCCTACAATGTTCCCACAGCTAAGACATTGGCCTCTTCCGTCAAAACAACACGCGGCCCTATCGTGTATCATCGATATTTTGTCTTGTGTCTAGAATTATCATTTTACATCGGAAAAACATGTTCAACCTAAATAATTTCGCCTTAATTTTTTAAACAGCCTTTAGCATCAAACCCTTTCGTTTGATACGCATATTATTAAGGGGGTTGAAAAAAATATATAATCCGCCATCTTGGAGCAGCGGCCATTTTGAAATTATTACAATATTGAGTATTGCACATTGTATTGTCATCAGTACTAAAGGTGTATGCATAATTTCAGCTCAATCGGACACCAACAAATGCTTGAAAAATTGTTTGTAAATTTTGATGGACAACTTACATACGAACAGTGCAAGTTAAATAAAAGTTTTAAAAAAATGACACACTAATAAATAAAAAATAAAAATAGCAATAAAATCCGAGTTTATACATCATTAATGAAAATTGGTCACCCTACCTCCTAAGATACCTTAATGAAAATTACAAGATTAAGCCCAAGAATTATGTACTGAAAACTTTTAAGCCGATGTTATCTCCATCCAACTTAATAGACAATTGATTAATGAAAATTTATTATTGTTTTGTCAAGAGTTAATTAATGCGAGGAGTTCCAAGATCGTGCCTAAATGAAATTTTAACTTGTGACACTTTTCTAAAGGTTTGGCACCGGCAGCGATTAGATAAATGATATTATATCATTGTCAAACAAAGATTGGTTTGTAAAAGTGTTATTATTAGGGTTCTGAACTTCCATATGTAAAAACAGAATCCTTATCAGTTCACATTCGTTCTGTTGGTCTGCCACAGCCAATTTGCTTACTTTTTTTTTAGAATTAGAAGTCATCAAATGACTTCTTCCGTTCTGGGTGGAGCGGAAGAGCTAGTCAGACTCTTACTGACTAAAACCCATCCGTGTTCCTTCTAAAGCCCTTTGCATTCCAGGGCCGCAGGGACTCTTTCGAACAAATTCCGCAACCCTGGCAGGCTCTGGCCCGAGCGGGCCCCGTCTTCTATGCTGACATCTCTTTTAGGCGCGCTTGGAACACAACGCGCCATCGATCCGGGCCTGTTGGTGATCGGACAGCGAGCCATCCAATGCTCGCCGTCCGCAGGCCCGCGCCTACGGTGGTCGGGGATCGCCCTGTGACTCCCGACGCCCGGGGTGTCTGCTTGTGTAGCGGCGGTTGGGGGAAGACCTTGTCTTTCCTGTGTTTCATGTGTTAATCCAGACTATAATCTACCCCAGTGCCAAATTTCATCAAGATCCGTTCAGCCGTATGACGTGATTTAGTAACAAACATCCATTCAAACCTCCAAACTTTCGCATTTATAATATTAGTTATAATATTAGAAGATAATATAATATAATAATAAGATAATATTATATTATTGACTTGGCTCGCGAGGTTGTCGACATGTGGGATGTGGACTCAGCAATCATTGTACCGATAGTTGTGTCAGCCAATGGCTTAATAGCCACGAGCCTCGACCAGCACCTCAGGAGGCTCTCGTTAGGCAGCTGGATCAAGGGCCTGATTCAGAAAGCGGTAGGTACTTCTGGACACGGCTCGTATTATTAGGAGGTTCCTCTCTCTTGAACCCTGACCGCCGGTAGCTTGGACCCTGTTCCCGATACCGGTGGGCTACTATTTTTATATGTTTTTTTATTATTGTGTTTTTTAAGAAATATTTAAAAATGTATAAAATAAGTTAAAAAATGAAGTATAGATATAGATTTATTTCAAAATTATGGGAAAATATATTTGAAACTTTAACAACAAATCCTTTCACTTCAAATGTCACAGACAGACAGTCTCACGAGTGATGCTGGCTGTAAGCATTCCGTTTTCGCGCGAAACCCTAAAATCTTAATATCAATGTCTTTCTTTAGAGCTTAGTCTCCACCTTTATATCGTTACCATAGCATTAGGAATGTTATGTTTTCAACAACAAGTCATTGTGCTATAAAAACCATCAAGCAAAAAATATTCACTTTAGTATAAATATTAATGAGCTACCATTTGTAGTCGTACCAATCAAAATGAACCCACGCCAATGTTCATTATAGTTCATAGAAAGTCGAAAAGACTCTTTCGACCTTATATCAATTTTATTCTATTCAACAGAAAAATCATTACCACGTTTTTCTCGCGATTCGCTCCCTAGTATTAAATCCGAAGGAATCAGACTCGTAGCAAATTGGCGGTGGCATATGGATAGACATATCATGGCCATATCATAAAATTTACCATTACATGATGTGGCCGAAAATTTCATATAATAGTTCTATTTAATGAAATGGCCAGCGAAAACTGACAAAATCGTTTTTAAACGTCAACGTTTAACGATATTTCAATCCAAGTTTGGCCATATCTTGAAATACCTGCCCACATCATCAAATTACAACTTCAAACGCAACTTAGGTGGTCGCCGGGTCGACCCGTGGTTTAAAAAAAAATAACTGCGAAGCTAACCAAACCTGTCCGAGTCCCGAGCTCGCTTCGCTCGCTCTTGCACCCATTGTACTCGCCACCCATGATGTAACTATTTTACGATATGATCACTAATGTTTGACCATATCATGAAGTAGCCATGTGTAACTGTTGATATCATTAAACGCTGAGTTATCATTGATCTAGCCAGACCATAATATGATGTGGGCAGCGGATATTTTCCATTTCATGAACTAGAACTATTTCATGGAATGGTCGGCCACATCATAAATATATGATCTGGCCACGACAGATACACACACGAGTGATCCTATAAGGGCCGTGATTTTATTTTTGACATACGGGACCCTAAAAGCAGCCTTTGAAAGTCATCCGAGCGGGGAAGGGAGTGTCAGACTGTTGCTGTGCTAGACTAAAGCCCATCCGTGTTCCAGGGCCGCGGTGACACTTTCGAACAAATACCGCTACCCTGGCAAAAATACGACGTATATTTGAGGAAAAATATTCGTTCGTGAATTTGAACCTGATTTGATGTGCACAAAAAGAAATAGTTTTTAATTATTGCCATATTCTATTCATCATGGCGTCTCATAGTTTACATTGCCTGCTTTCGTTCTGAAATCATGTCACATCAAAACATAATTGATATTGACGAAAAATATAAAAGCTGTGTGTTCTTGTACTATTAACAATTATTATTATTCTTTATACATCTTTTCCACTAATTATTAGCAGGTGTGCCGATTGCATCGTAAAAAAAATATTTAAACTACTTTTCTGAAGTGTGCTACTGAACGAAAAATTCAAAATTACCGTTTGTTTTGACATAAACACTGAGTCTGTGTCAGTCAGTCAGTCAAACGTCATCTCTACAACCTCTCATCATGGCTGTCATAACTCTCACAATAAACGTTAAATATGTGCACAAAAACATTTGACATAATAAAAAAAAAAGTTACTTTATTTCATTCAAGGGTTGATTTCCCAGCTTCGCCAAAAGGTACATGTTATGGCTGGAGTGCCATACAAAATGCAAGATCTCCTTTTATCGCTACCAAATGTCATATTACTGAACTTTTTCGTAAGCTTTGCGAACCCAGCGTCGAATATCGACAGCGTATCGATATTATTCGGTAGGCTTTTTTTTTTAAGGATAGGAAATCATCACACTTCTTCCGCTCTGGGTGGAGTGGAAGGGCGTGTCAGACTCTTACTGACTAAAACCCATCCGTATTCCTTCTAAAGCCCTTTGCGTTCCAGGGCCGCGGTGACTCTTTCGAACAAATTCCGCAACCCTGGTAGGCTCTGGCCCTAGTGGGCCCCTTCTCCTATGCTGATATCTCTTTGAGGCGCGCGTGGAACACGAAACGCCATATTCGGTAGGCATGACAACGATATTATTTGGTGGAAATAACCAAAAGCTTTCAATGTCGAGAGTTCAGGCCCTTTTACAAACAAAGAAACAATGTCATCTTTATTTGTCACAACAGTTTTATTTTATTTACGATTCTTCTAAGAATTCCATGTAACAAAATAATATAGACTGAAGATTATTTTATCAAAGAAGGAATGTCCTTTATTACATTTTCAAAGAAGGAATATAGATCTTAGGGTGAAAAACTTTTAATAGTCATGATCGTTATATTCGATGGCGTATGACTACTCCCTTTGTAGACACAGAAAGGCAATTTTAGAGTTATTCACACCACAAAGGCATCAACAGCTTTCTTTTAAAGGTCAGAAGTAAATTATAGAACCTGGTGCAATGACTATAAATTGTTCTTCTTTTGGAGTTGATGGTTAACTCCTTAGACAGTAGGTGGCCACGTCAATTGCAGCGTCGGTGGCATTCATCGAATCCCCCAAAGTACAGGTGCATGGGCACTAGGGGCACCCCAACGTGGGGCTCATGTTCTGAACAGGAGCACCGCACTCACATTGTGTAGGTGGAAGGTCTTGGATGGCCCCTGTGCAACGAAGAAAACTCTTCCGGCTCTTAAGCCTCCCAGCGACTGTTGTGTAATCGTAGTCGGATGCTTGGTCCATTTTTTCAAGCGCGCATGCGACATCCCTACGTACTACAGCCGGTCGATTCTGTAAACATGTCTAAGTGTGTTTGAACCTCAAACGGCTTAAAAATATGCTCTTAATTCCCAGTGCTCTTAATTCTGCGTTCGCCGTTTTTTGTTTTCTGAGCTTCTGCCACAGCTTTCGCCCGCGTGGATATTATCCCAAAGGAATATACTCCGAGATAAAAAGTAGTTAACGTGCTATTCCAGATTATAATCTATCTGTGTGCCAAATTTTATCCAGATTCGTTCAGCCGTTCTGGCGTGATTGCGTAACAAACATCCATCCATCCAAACTGTCACATTTATCAGCATAGCATTTTATGAACATGATATGATAAATATTGAGGGGGTTGTGAAAAAAATATGTATTTCGCCATTTTGTGGTGGCGGACATCTTGGATTTGAAATTTGTCATAGTATTCTAATAGTCAAGCGCTTTCATTTAATACCTATATTTAGGGAGTTGTGAAAAAATATGTAATCCGCCATTTTTAGCGGCGGCCATCATAAACCGATTTTCATCAAACATAGATATCTATGTTTGATGAAAATCGGTTTATGATGGCCGACTAATTCACCTTTCAAATAAAAAAAAAACAAAATCAGAATCGGTCTATCCGTTCGAGAGCTACGATGCCACAGACACATACACACACAGACACGTCAAACTTATAACATCCCGTCGTTTTTGCGTCGTCGGTGGTTAAAAATATAGTCTACGGTAAATTACGGTAAAAAAAACAAGCATATTACAAACTAGATGATTATATTAAAGATAAGAATGCTTGGAAACATGCTGGTCCTGCTCCATAGGACAATCGAGGGTATAGTAGAAAAAGTCAAACTTGTTTTATTTACTGGTGTACTTTCAGGTTTTTAATATGTAATTTAACTCACACACTGATCCATTGTTTTTAATTATATTGTAAATATGTGAGTACCATGTCCCTTACTAGCAAACTTAATTTTATCTCTGCTGGTACTGCTTTGTTGTACCTATAGTATATAAGTGTGTGCTGTATATTAGTGTAATGTTGGATGCATTGTGCTCACATAATATAATCAATTGATCAATGTACCTATGTATACAAAATATTGTAAAACTTATATTTGAAAAGAGTAACTATGGAGTTTCTTGTCCGTTCTTCTCCATAAGAATCTACTTTTTGCGAATGGACAACTAGAGTCACTTATATTTTAATTTTAAACTGTAAAATTGACGTTCAAAAGTGCCTTTTAATGGTCTAGTTGAAATAAATGAATTGACTTTGACTTTGACTTTGAAATTACGTAACTTTGCAAAGAGTCACAGAATACAAATATTTAGGACATGTAGTCATGATGATACTGATATAGAAAGCGAACGCAGGGCATTGGTAGTTCGCTGTAATATGTTGGCTTGCAGGTTTTCACGTTGCAGGAAAGTTAAAATTATTTTCTTCCAAGCATATTATATATAATATACATTTTAATATACATTTTTGTATGCTCCAAATCAAAATTTAAATGGAATGTTATAAAACTTTTATCTAATAATAATGCTTTGAAATAAATGTATAATAAATCTAATCCTATTTTGTATAATTTTAATTTGTTTAGTGTTCTTTTTTTTGTTTTTTTTACTAATTTATTTATTTATTGTGAATGATGTAATAACTTTAATATGTACTATATGTTTATTAATGCTTTTTGGTGGCACTCATTACCAAATATTTGTTTTTTTAATATGCGGATAATGTAGTGGGCTGCAATATTTATGATTTTTGTTATGTTAAAATTTTATATTGTAGCTGTTTATTGTCCCTAAATAAATAAAATTAAAAAAAAATATTGCCAAACCTTCTACTCGAACAGCCTGTGGGTGAACTATACGCAGAGAGCCTACATATCCTGCGTATGCAATATAATAATGGTTTTACGATGATGTTGGGCCTCCCACGCTTCTGCAGTGCATCCCAAATGTTCGCAGAAGCCCACGTTGATGACGTCATCAGAAAAAGAGTTGGGTCAATGTTAGGCAGGTTGCGTGGATACCTGACCCATGGCATCCTGAAAACATTAGTTAACGACACTGGGTAGATTTACACATGTCGACCCGGTGCCAAAAACAAGCAAAGTATGCACAATAAAACGTACATGTACTAAAAAAAAATTTAAGCTTTTTTTATTACGAAATAAACACTTACTAATAAATAAAAAATAATCATAAAAAAATAAATAATAATAAATTAATTAATATGTTTGCCAATAACACGTCAGCCATACAAAAAGCCAAAGAAATAATTCATACCTGGAATCAGGTAAAACGCTCTATAAAAATTAAATTATTTTACACAGTTTTTTATTGAATCCTTTGAATTTTCACTAACGGTTTTGATCAAATAATTGCGGTTTCGGTTCTAAGAAGTAAGGTTCCGGTCGTACTTAGAAATTTTGTAAACGGTTTGGTTATGTTTTGAAAATAAAAAAGGTTTTTCTGGGAATTAATCCTTGAACCTATGCTTGTATTTTGGAATTTACCTATAATTTAATAATTAAATTATTTTTTATTATTTAACTTAATTATTTCTCTCAAAAGACTTACAAGAACGTACTTTACATATGAGTATTATTCCATTTACATATTATTAGAATTTCAAAGGTCATTCACACCAAAAAGTAATTAATCTTAATCCAAAGTTCTGGGAACGTTTACAAGCTAAGTTTCGGAGTTAAATACTTATAGCCCGTGAAATTAAGATCATTTGAATATTGTGCTTAAGCATCGTTGAGTAGGATGACAAAAGATATACTTTCTTCTCTTTTTGATGTGAAACATATATAGCCACGAGTAAAACCGATGCTATACGATGATATATTTCTATATAATAAAAATGAATCGCTAAATGTGTTGCTAAGCGCAAAACTCGAGAACGGCTGGACCATTTTCGCAAATTCTTTTTTTGTTGTGTTTGTTATTGTCAGGAGAAGGTTTTTATGAAAGAAAATTATGATAAACATTAATATCCGGGCGAAGCCGGGGCGGTCCACTAGTATTTATTTACAGTGTATTTGTATTTTTTTTATATGCCATATTTAGTTCCTGTCGTAATCTGTTCTTTTATGCATATTACTTGTAATAAATAATTTCGATGTTTCACATCTGCCAGGCGTCCCGTGTTCTTTCTTTGTTCAACGTTGAATTTGTTATGGTACTGTCGTATTCTTCGTAGAAACAATGGCTAGGAGTAGTAATAGGTACTTATTCTACACAGTACTTACTTTTGGGGAAACTTTAAATGGTACCTACTTAACTTTAACTACATTTTATAAAACAAAGTCCTCCGCCGCGTCTGTCTATTAGATTTGTTTGCGATAAACTCAAAAACTACTGAACGGATTTGCATGCAGTTTTCACCAATGGATTAGGTTATTCACGAGAAAGGTTTAAGTTTATATATTTTTTTAAATTTACACTCGTGCGAAGCCGGGTCGGGTGGCTAGTAAAAGATAAATGAGGCGGATACATGATTCAGTTTAGCAGTGGGTATTATGTTTAACCTTCTGCAACTAAGGTGGGTTTCTCATCAACATTCGACTGAGGTGTAGTCTGTCAGGCGTCACTATTTACAGCATGATTCTTTTATAACTTTTGGAAATAATAGAGGTCTTGCTTTATTTTACGATTAATGGATTTATGTATAATGAAATAAAAATGAACAAGCATTCTGAAAACAAAAAACGAGTTTATTACGTAATCATTTATTGAGATCGGTATTTTCATTATTTTTACGATTAAACTTACAAAACTATTTAAAAAAAAACCAAAAAAAAGAAAACTTCTGTAAAACTGTTAATATTAATCTTTAAAGCGTTATGTTACATCTCTAAAATCAAAAATACAACGTGATATCACGGTTCAATTAGGCACAAATCAGTCTCATCTCATACAGATCTCAAACTTGCCAGAGACGAGCGGTGAAAACCCCATACATACAGCAATGCTTGTAGCGTCTAAGATTGGAGTAGAGGTCGAGGCTCGCGATATTGTGAGTGCCGATCGTATTGGTGGTAGACGCATCAATGCAACGCAGCCAGTGCCGGTGGAGTCCCGCCCGCGCTTTCTCGTCGTGCGCTTCGCGCGCCGTGACCTTCGGAACGAGATGCTGGAAGCCGCACGAGTACGTCGTGGCTTGACTTCTGCTGATCTCGGGATGCCCGGTACGCCAGCGCGTTTTTACGTCAACGAGCGCCTTACGAAACAAAATCGTGAGTTGTTTCGAATGGCGCGGGAGGCTGGGGGTAGGCTCGGTTGGCAGTTTGTATGGTGCAAGCGCGGACGTATTCTCGCCCGTCACAAACCCGGGGACGCCGCTTCCCAAATCCGCTGCGAGGCTGATATACAGCGTATTTTTGAACCCATATCTGTACCGGTTACCGTCGCCTAGAGGTTGTCCTAAAGATGATTTATTTATAACTGTAATTTCTAGCCTTAATATTTATGTGTTTGTCTGTTTTAATGTTAACTTTAAGTTCTATGTTTTAAACATACCCATGACGTGTATATTATTGCACTCATGGTTCTCTAGGTATATTATGTTAATTGAAACATCTNTTTGTGAGTCACCGGGCTCGCCACAGCGTAATATTAAGAACAGTGAAAAGTTTTGTTATTGTTGTAATTGGCCGTGTGGCTTGTTTTTGGTTTCAAGTATTTGTTTCTCTAAGTATTCATTAACATATTACACGTACACAAACACATTCATACACATTGTTTCAATTATATCTGTTTATTATTTTATTTACTTTATTTAGATGCTATATGTATATATATGTAAGAATATAACTATATTAGATGGATTCAAATGAACCGCCACTCTTCCATTCAAGGGTTCATTAGAAAACCAGCGTCAGACAGTATCAGTCTGTCTGACATATCGCTGAAATGGACCTTTTTAGTGCAGCCGTGAGACACACATTTGGTTCTTAGCATACCCTACATTTTATTTTTTTATTTTTTTAAATTTTATTTCTATGTACCGTGCGTGTTTCATGTAAGTGCTAAATAAATATTATTCTTTCTTTCTATTCTTTCTTTCAAAGTTAACCCTAAATCTAAAACTTAAGTTTACAGTCTTGACATAGTTTAGAAGAACATTGTACACTAATTGGCTTTTTACACCCGCAACAGCGGTACCTTGTTTGCCTCTTCAATTTACTGGGGCATATGCTGCATAGCTTCCTTCCAGCAGGACCTGGAAGCTGAGCCACGGGTGGAGTGGGAGGCAAATCATTGCCTAAAACTCGCGTTATAGTAAGACAGAGTTATCTGGGCAGTCTGTCACTGTAAACGCGTTATTATTAGCCAGAAAGAATCAATATTGTTCCTTTTTAGACCATAAAAATCCGTTTTTGTCAATGTAGTTTGGACCATCTTGGTCACCACAAGCTAAGGAGCTCCTCGTCTTCAGAGTTAAAATCGCTCTCACTCGATTGGGCATTCTGTTCCTCGAGGTCTTCGTTTTCCTCTTGCTGTACATTTCCTTCCACAAATTGAGGATCTTCAAACGAATCATCAAAATCGCTAAACTCGTTTTCCTCTTCTAATTCTTCAAGCCATTCCTCAATCTGCTCATCATCATTTGTATATCTTCCACTGCTGTCTCGATTTGGTGGCCTACTATCTGCACTTTGAGTCGCCATATAAAAAATATGAATATTATAAGTTTAGCAAATTAAATGTGAGGTTATGTCCGAGAGACACTATGGTAGTATTAATATGTTACTGATGAAACGACTAATAGACACTATGAATCTGAAAGGGTATTGGTGAGGTGACGTCTATTAGAATCAACGTTTATTGCTGTAATTACGTCTGTGGGACACCAGCAGTCGAAAACTGTAAACGTACATACCGCTGGGCCGCCCGCGCATCACTTACCGTTAGCGCGAGCCATTGCAGGAAGGTACTGAGCGAGACAGAGCTACAGCACGCCATGTTACGATCTGGCAACGTTTTTTGTGTTTGGTGGTGTCCGATAGACTACCACCTCAGTCGCAGAAGGTTAATAGCAGTATATAGCTTATGCCGATGACGATAAGATGACATCGTTATCATCATCCACTTAGCCTTTTCCCAACTTTGTTCAGTTCGGCTTCAATTCTAACAGGATACAGCTGAAATTCAATATTTAGCCTGAAGTAACTTTCTATCTGGTGTTAATACATCATTCCTCCTCCTTCATCCTAATTTTATATTATAACTGTGTTATGCTTTTAAATGATGACGATGGGATAAAGTATTTATAATTACGACTATTTTGTTTATTTCACTTAAGTCAGCATAATTACCTACAGATTTTGTGTAATAGTATCAAGATGATGAAATTTAGTAACACAATAATCAAAATTCTCATCATTCTCCTGTCTTGAACCCAATTTATATGGGATCGGCGCAACATGTCTTTTCAGACATCCATCCAGTCTTGGGATGTTAATTGATTAATCACATTAATCGAACATCTATCTATGCATGAAAACATTTAATGTACATGTCAAAAAAATAAACATTTGACTGCAAAATTACACGAGGCTTGTGAATAAACTAGTCCACAATAATGAAGCCAGTAATAAATTAATAATTCAACCACAATAATTACAAATAATGAATAGCATTTATAATATGTTTTTGTGGTCACTCGTATCCAACTTTGAACATTTAGAGTATAAGGTTGCGTGTATAGTGGAGCGGAGCGAGACGGCGGTGATAAACGAGGTACTAGTTCAGAACAGAGAGCCTTTTTTTTTTTAAGAATGGGAAATCATCAAATGACTTCTTCTGCTCTGGGTGGAGTGGAAGGACGTGTCAGACTCTTACTGACCCAAACCCATCCGTGATCCTTCTAAAGCCCTTTACGTTCCAGGACTATTTCAAACAAATTTCGCAACCCTGGCAGGCTCTGCCCCTAGCGGGCCCCGTCTTGTATGCTGACATCTCTTTGAGGCGCGCGTGGAACACAACGCGCCATCGACCCGGGCCTGGTGGTGATCGGACAGCGAGCAACCCAATGCTCGCCGTCCGCAGGCCCGCGCCTACGGTGGCCGGGGATCGCCCTGCGACTCCCGACGCCCGGGGCGTCTTCTCCTGTTGCGGCGGTTGGGGCGAAGGCCTTGCCTTTCCCTCGCGCGACCCGCCTCCTCCTTTGCTAGCATTACTACTTCGCAGAAAGAGGTGACCGCTTCCCAAGCCTCCTTGCTCCGGACCATGGATTCAACCAGGGCCGGACGCGAGAGGTTGCCGCCGCCGATCGCCTCGACGAGGACACGGCGGTGCTC
>NDFZ01004519.1:40554-74448 GCA_002192655.3 Mamestra configurata
TTGTTTAATTAATGGTTCCAATGTTTGTAAATATGTGAGTACAATTTACCTAAATTTCTTTAGGAAATTAATAAGTTTACCTCTGCTGGTGATACTTTGTTCTTTAAGTAGCATACTCTGGGTGCATCGTCCTCACATAATATTAAATTAATTGTTGTATACCAAATTTTGTAAAATCATTATTTAAAAAGAGTAACTATGGAGTTTCTTGTCCGTTCTTCTCCATAAGAATCTACCTTTCCGAATGGACAGTAGAGTCACTTTATTAATGTTACATTATTATTTTACTGAACTGTAAACGATGACGTTCAAAAGTGCCGTTTAATGGCCTAATTGAAATAAACGTTTTGACTTTGACTTTGACTTTGAAACATGCGTGCTAGGCCCTCAGTTGTGTAGCGAAGTGAAAAGTGAGCGGCCCAAAGACGCGATGCACAATAAGGGGTACGAAGTGATGAGGAAAATATGTGAAGAACTATTTTCACGCATATTCATATTTTGTAATAAGGAAAATTTATTTATTTGCACCAGGTATGACGCATACTTTCAATCGAAAAGTGACTTCTAACATAGGTTGGTAAAATATGCGTCACATCCGTGCAAGCCTCAGCGCTGGTTTTTTGTAATTTAAAGTAAGATACTTTGATAGAGATCTCTTAGTTTTTTATCGTTTTAGCCCACACTGTCCCACTACTGGGCAAAGGCCTCCACAAAGTCCTTCCAAGTATTCTTTTCCCTCGCCACCTCGCGCCAGCCCTCATAATGCGCTTCCAGGTCGTCCATAGAGATCTACGCTTTGGAACGTGCAAATAGCTTCATGTTTTTGACGGACTGACTTTGACAATTCCTGATAATGGTTTATTTGAAATAAATGCTTTGACTTTGACTTTGACTCTCGCCACCTCTTTCTGGGCTGGCCTCGGTGGCGCCATTCATCTTCCGGCACCCATTGTGTAGATACTTTTGCCCAACGGTCACAGTGCATGCGGCTCACGTGCCCCGCCCAATCCCAATTTTAGTTTATCAAATATTTTTTTTAGAAACATTTCAAATATTTAATGACGTGACTTCATGGCTAAGTTAAAACCTGCTTTACAGAACTAAGTCAACTAAGTTCATGTGTTCATAGCACGTCAATTTTCCACTCATCTCCGTTCCAATTCACATACGGCCTTATCCACAATGATATTACATTATTCTGTTCAATTAGACCCACTAATTAAAATATAGTCATTATAATTCGGAACATAAAACTGACTATAATTACTCTTGTAATTTTAGATAGTAATGAAAGTCCTCTAGAACCCATTATTACAAAACTCGCTTCAAATTTATATTTAAAATTATTTTGGGATTTAAGTAGTTATACACTTTCGATCGGTATTTTGTTTCTGAACGAAGAGTCTTGAAGTATGTCTTCATTAAGTGAAGTTTGAAGAAGTTATTGATTCATTAATGTTTTTGGTTATTCTCGATATTGGTGTAATACAATATTTTGTTTCTACTTCACTTCACTCGAATATATGTTTTCTAGGCCTTGTTTGCGTGTGTATTTTGGAATCTGGGGGTATTAAAGACAAGAATGAATACGTTACTTCTAGACAAGCGTGTTCCATCATCAAACACATCATCGCTTACCATTAGGTCAGATACTCGTATTTGACCAATACGAGTATCTGACGCCTTCTAATAATAACAAAAAGATCTCGCTAATGCTTTTTGGATTATTTTAGATCTGAGACCTATAAGTGGCGGAGTCTTAAGTGTTTTCTATGAATCAAATCCAATGCTGCTGGCCTCCTCCAAGTGTTGCCACTTCGACCAGCCCTGTACGTCTCGCATTACAAGGTTTTCCGATGTAAACCTTGAGGATGTTCACCTACGAGCATGATAACTTGTATATTATTTGCTCATATAGTGGCAATAGAAATACATACTCTTTGAAAATTTCAACTGTTTACCTATTTATTGTCTTTAGGTTTATCGCAGTAAAACAGCCCTCCTGCGTAAAAGTATTTACCGAATGGCCCTAGTAATTTTCAATAAAATTCCACGACACATAAAGAATCTTAACAATAACATGTTTAAAAAGAAACTGAAACAATTTTTAATTCATAAATGTTATTACTCCACAACTGAGTTTATGGAGGACACAACTGACATTTAGTTTATATAATATGACATTTGGATAATTATCATTATTCTGACATTGGTCATTGTGTATTGTTAGTATGTTAGTAATTTAGTTATTTTATGTTAAATGTGTGTCTATTGTTTCGACACCACCAACATTAATATTATTTGTATGCTCTCGAGTAAAATGTAACGAAATTTGATTGATTGATTGATTTGATTGACGGTTCTTGAGATACAGCCCGCTGACAGACAGACGGACGAACGAACCGACCGACAGCGGAGGCTTAGTAGTAGTGTTCCGTTGGTTACCCTTTGGGTACGAAACCCTAAAAAGTGTCTAGCTTTCCTATTTCCATAACAGAATCCTTTATTTATCAAAACAGGGATGCCATGATAGCAAGAAATGAATGTTGCAGGAAGTCGGTATGAAGGGATCCTGCATCAGCTTGCTGTGTTCGCACGTAACACACGTTCTTTGAAACTCACGGAATGTTATTTTGACGAGCTTTTGATTGAAGAACACAGTCTGTTTTTAATCAAATGTTAATATGGACTAATAAACGCAAACTATTAGTACTAATCAATTATGTACAAGTTTCAAAAAAAAAGGGGACAGGAAAACATTAATTGGCATAAAAATTCGTCCACACTGCTGTCAACGAAAATAGAGAGGAGGGGAGAGGCTATTCTATCAGTGAATACTTTTCAATCGAAATGCCAAAATATAAGAAACTAACTTTTGCCCGCGACTTCGTACGCGCATATCAAGTTTTTTCCCGTTCGGGAATCCTTTCTTAGTGCTCCCCCTTTTTTTTTTGAGGATGGAAAATCATCATATTCCGCTCTGGGTGGAGCGGAAGGGCGTGTCCGACTCTTACTGACTAAAACCCATCGAACAAATTCCGCAACCCTAGCAGGCTCTGGCCCAGCGAGCCACCCAACGCTCGCCGTCCGCAGACCCGCGCCTACGGTGGCCGGAGATCGCCCTGTGAGTCCCGACGCCCAGGGCGTCTTCTCCTGTAGCGGTGGTTGGGGCAAAGGTCTTGTCTTTCCCTCGGGTGGCCCGCCTCCTCCTTAGCTAGCATTACTGCTTCGCAGAAGGAGGTGACCGCTTCCCAAGCCTCCTCGCTCCGGACCATGGATTTAACCAGGGCCAGACGCGAGAGGTCACCGCCGCCGAACGCCTCGACGAGGATACGGCGGTACTCATCCCAAGCGGGGCAGACCTCCATCATATGCTCCCCAAGGACGGAGGCAAGAAGGCGCCTGCACATTTGTAGAATCAGAATTTTTCTAATTCTACAAATGTGCAAGCGCCTTTAAAAAGATTTTTTTTTCTTGTAAGTTTCCCATGCGTTTTTCTTTTTAATTTCTTTACCACTGTCCTTATTTTTATTTTGGTAGTCTGAATGATTTCTAAAAGTTTGTCCATATATTTTAATGGGGCCTTTTGTATTGATTGGTTGACAAATTCCGCAACTCTGTCAGGCACTGGCCCTAGCAGGCCCCTTCTAGATTGCTGACATCTCTTTAGTAATAGGACCTACTGTTTCGATAAATTTAATTAAATTGACTACTAAATTCACCAATGTATGGGCAGCAGCAGTCTCTGTGTGTTGCAACAGCAACACTGCGATCGCCAACCCGCCTGCCAAGCGTGGCGATTATGGCAAACGCCCCCTTTGGAAGAGGCCTATGTCCAGCAGTGGACGTTTTTCAGCTAATATCGTTGTTATTGCATGACTGTACAATACGTATTTATTACATTGTATTTTATTTGTTTTGAAAGAGCTGAAAGGCTTAAAATCCTACAAAACTTTTGTAATTTTATATTACTTCTCTCAGTTCCTCTTTAATTAATTCCAGTTTTCAACAAGTTTTTTGGACTTAATTCAAAGTAACGAGTAAAATAGTAGAGGTCCGAAGGTTTTCGACATCGGAAAACGAATTGCGGAACTAAAATGGGGCTGGGCAGGACACCTGGCAAGGCGTGGTGATGATAGGTGGAGTAAGACAGTGACCGAGTGGCGCCCGAGGACTGGAAGAAGAAGTGTTGGTCGGCCGATGGCGAGATGGGCGGACGACATTGTTGCCATCGCGGGTAGAACCTGGATGAGGCTGGCACAGGAACGTGGGGATTGGACAAGAGAAGAGAGGCCTATGCTCAACAGTGGGCGAAGTTGGGCTGTGGATGATGATGATCAACGAGTAAAATCAGGACTGGTATTTCAGTTAAAGAAATCAAGACAATGACAATGTTTTACTTTGAAAACCTGAAATCAAAAGTTCGACGTAAAATCTCCCCATATATTCCCGTCAATATGCGGAACGCCTCCCATAAAAGCTTACTTGACACAACCTTACGGTGTCTCATGAACTTTCTATAAGCCAGAGGCCCCATGGGTCTCGTGAAATTTGTGTACACGGTGATATATCACTTACTGTACAGAAATATGGATAAATAGTTTACGGAAAATGGATAGCTTTTTTGGGGAAGGATTTCGTCATCTATATCTATTTATATATTATGCTAATATAATAAAGCTGAAGAGTTTGTTTGTTTGAACGCACTAATCTCTGAAACTGCCAATCTGGCTTTAGGCTATACGGGAACGGGAAAAAACGTTTCAGTATACGTTCCTTAACCCAAAAGGCGTGTGTTTGAGAGCTGTATCATTAAACTTTTTGATAAGGAAACGTACCAAGGACTCGCCATATAGAATTAGCTCGCGTTCAAGTTTTATTTGCGCAATAAAAATAGCATATAGCTGTCTCCAGGGTCTCAACTATCTCTGAAACAAAATTTATCAAAAGCGGTTCAGAAATGTAGTTGTCAAAGCGTTACAAATAAACGGATGGACAAAATCTCTTTTGCGTTTATAATATCAGTAAACACTTTCAGTGCCCAGAACTCAGCATATGGGTCGAACAATAATTTGTTCGTACGTGTATTACTACCAATGTCTTAACTAATACTCGTAAACAAAGAGTTCTGTATGGTGCCAGACATAAAAGAATAGCACCATCCCATCACTTCCCGTGGGTGTCGTAAGAGGCGACTAAGGGACTCAGCAGAGAATGAACAGCAGCATTATCTGTGCATTGCAACAGCTACACTGCGATCGCCAACCCGCCTGCCAAGCGTGGCAATATGGCAAACGCCTCCTTTGGGAGAGGCCTATATGATGATGAGAGAGTTAAAATTGTTTGAATATTGATGCAATTCAAAAAAATCAGTCGCCAAAGACTATCGCTGAGTACGTAAGTTTTAATCTAAAACTGGCCACAAAAATGAACCCACGGTAAAAAACAGTTGTAAAATAATGTTATTGTTTTGACATTACAAAGTTACCCGTACCAACCAGCTTCTAGACACCACGCTTACACACACAATACAGCTACGCAAACAAAGCTAAACACACACTATATACCCATCTTAAGTCAACCAATCAAAGGTTACCATAGCTTATTAATCCTTTGTCGTCCGTCCGAGCAGAACCGTAAACTATTAACGTTGGTCTACTGTGCGGGCTGCTAAATTATTAATGCTGTGACTTCATAGTTTGACAGCTGTGTTTGAGAGTTATTTATAGAGTAGGCTGTGAGTTTCTGGTTGTTGAATTGGTGGAATATTTAGAATAAGGTGGGCTGTGCATGATTAAATAGTAATTAAAAATTTATAGCTTCGTTTTCCGTTGTTACTTTCTGGTGACGATGTAGGTATGTACTATAATGAAGCTCCTTTTTTGAAATAATAAAATGAAACTAAACTAAATTGGAAGGTTGTGTTAATATTTTTCTGCAGTATAAACTTGAGGATTATATTTTTACTAGCTGCCGCCCGCGGCTCCGCCCGTGTGAATGTCGAAAATTATCCCAAGGTAATATAATCCCGGGATACTACTACCTAATCGAAACCCGAACTATCCTACAATCTCTATACCAAATTTCATCTAAATCGGTCCAGCCGTTAGCGCGTGAAGAAGTAACAAACATACACACACACTCACAAACTTTCGCCTTTATAATATTAGTGTGATGATTACACTATATTAAACTATTACAATCGATCGTTCTTCTAATTTTTTTCAATATATAATCTATAGACAACCTTTACCAGAGGCTCGAGATAATATGCCATATTCTATCAGCTTTGTGATTGTCGAAATGCCAAAATAAAAGGGATTGATCACGTGACGTTTTGACAGCGTTTGTAAAACCCATACATTTTTGTCATTTTGATCAATCACCTTCGTCTGGCTATCGCTGACAGAATGTCACTTGTCTAGAGCGACTTAGGCTCTACTCTCTTTGCAATACAATTTTTTTTTCAGAATTTGCTCGCCACTTCGAACGCGCGTAACCCGTTTTTTCCCGTTCCTGTATAGCCTTCCAGCCTTCCTCATGAATGTGGCTATCATATACAAAAATAATTTTCAAAATCCGACTTTTAGTTCCAGAGATTAGCGCGTTCAAACAAACAAACCCATCAGCTTTATTATATTAGTATAGATATCCCGACTTCGTTCTAGTCTTACTAAAGTTATCAGATACCATCGGTCAGTTCAGTTTTTAGGAAGACTTTTAGATATTATCTTTCTAGCTAACTTATCGTCTCAGTCTAGTGACTTAAGTGCTAGATTTAAGTGCCTTAGCTGGAAAAGAGCTAAGTTAGTAAAACATATTTCAAGTGAGAGAAGAATAAAATCTCATTTTTGATAAGGTTTATAAATTGCTGCTTTTATTTAAGCGTTCAGTTCTTTCTTACAATTCTTTTCTAATTCGTGTTTATTTGACGTGTTAAGTTGTATTTGATCTACGTTTTGAGGGACTGTTTTTATGTAAAACTTGCTTTTGCCCGCGACGTCGTCCGTGCGGAATAGTTACTAAGGGCAGACATTTTTATTTGAAGATTATGAATTTTTTTACTAAACTTCATAATCTTCAAATAAAAATGTCTGCGCTAAGTAGAAGTTTCAGTCAATGCTACTGAACAAAGAAAGAATAGATAGATATAGATAGTTAAACAAATTTTCGACGTGATTCTTTAAATTGGCATAACTTTTTATTTGTATTTATTTTATTAACTTTTTTTTATAAACCGATTGACATGAAACAAACACTAAAGCTTAAGTGAAGCTTACCATAATGTATTAGTGACAACATCTAAATCGGATAAGCAGTTTCTGAGATTAGCGTGCACAAACGCACAGATAAATAGACAAACAGACAAAAATTCTAACAATCATTGTTTTGGGTGCTATTCGCGTTGATAAAGGTCCCAATAATATTTTTTCTCATATATGTTCCATGTACAGACAGCGATCCATTACATTTTTATTATATGTATGTATTTGACGTTCGAAAAGTACTGACTTACAGCTTTATTTGAATAAATGACTTTTGACTTTGACTCGACTTTGATTATATGGATTCCAAGTCTTCATTACCAGCGAATAGCGATACGAGGGTAATTTTAGATTGATTTTAGTTTTCCATCGCTCCATCGTCGACTTTGTCTCTGTCATCTATGACCTAAACTAGAGTCGAGAGCAAACTCATCTCAAATAAAAAAGTTAGTTACGAGTTCTTTTTTCATTTTCTTCTTCTTCTTCAGTCGGTCCCTCATTACTGAGGATCGTGGTCACTGGACCCATTTAAGAGGAAAATCTGTCTTCATCGATTCCGGTCCAAAGTTGCCATCACCACCTTCTGGAATTTGCTTGAGGACATAGCTTCTTTCACATGGTCCGACCATCGTGTTGGCGACCGGCCTCGTGCTCTCTTTCCTTTGGTACTGCCAACAATTACCAGCTTTTCAAAGCTGCTATCTCCCCTTCACATTATGTAGCCAAAATAGGTCAAAAACGCTATAAGCAAATTTAAACTTTTTTCATCTAAATATATGTTTATATTTATATATAGTTAGTACACACTTCCAAAAATTGTTGTTCATAAATAGAGCCTTCTACCATCGGACATCTAAACGCACTGCAAGTTACCATCCCTACCTTGTTGCTATTCCACCAATTCGCACTAAACGTTTCCAAACGTCTTTTATAATGCGCACAGCAAAGGAGTGGAACTCTCTGCCTGCGTCTGTGTTTCCGAACGCAAACAACCCTAACCTCTTCAAAATTAGAGTGAACAGGCTTCTTCTGGGTAAGCTCGCTCCATCGTTGACTTTGTAGACTAGATTCAAGAGCAAACTCATCTCCAATAAAAAAAATGCCAATTTTGCTCAGTTTATTCTTAAGACTAGTTCAACGTCAGGACACTTCCCAATTCCTTCAGCAAAGTTGAACGGACTTGTTCTCTTATACTTCAAGACTATAAGCCCATAAAATTAGTGAAAATACCGCGCACAAAGGTTTGTTCCAAGATAGTGCAAGTTTATCACTCATATTAATTACTAGCGGACGTTACACGGTTTCACCCGCGTAGTTCCTATTCCCACGGGAGTACGGATATAAAATACAGCCCATGTTACTCGCTGATAATGTAACTATCCTATCCATTGCTGGAAGAATTTTTCAAATCGTTCCAGTAGTTTTTAAGTTTATTCGTAACATACAAAACTTCAAATCTTTCCTCTCTATAACATTTGTATAGAAGATGATTTCAGACGAAAGATGTCCTCTTCATCACATAGGCTTTCCCGAAGCGACGCCACATCGACAAGTCTCATAGTCCTCACATTCAGCGGACACCCTGGCCCTTATCAGGCGTCTTAAGGTACACGGAACCCTTTGCCTCTTCATCGATTTGACAATCAAGAAACTGGCAGGTGTCAATTTGATAAGGAAACAAACGGTATTTTAACAAAGAGAAACATGACAAAAAAAAACAAAACAATAGAAAGTCAAGCTACAGAAAATAACACTCAAAAGATCGTTGAAAGAAATTTTAATAAAAATACTTAAGCAAATAAACTTGGAAGCAATTATTGGTTTTTGTCCTTTTGTTTCTCTTATTCTGCCATTTACATAGCCTTCGTAGTCGCGGACTATAAATTTCGAAGTGGCGCCCATAAATTTCTTATTTTACGCTTTCCGCGAATATTTAGCGATATGAACCGGAATTTCTCTTTTATTGTCTTATAGATTATCTTTATTTCTGTCGGTTTATGTTATATGAATGTAATGGCTACGTTTTATTGTGTTGTAATATTTTTTAAGAGCTGCAGCTGTAAAATAGTGATAAAATTCATCTGATTAACGGGGTTTTATTGGTGGTAATAGATTTATAATAGATTTTTGATGAGTTTATTAGTTTTAATGCATTGTTATTTCTGGGCAATGAAAAGGGATATGCTCTGAGTTTGCTTGGGAGATTGATTCAGAAATTAAAAATTAAAATTCGAACCACTCAAGTATGGCGATTTTTCGGGCGAGGGATGTGTGAGTGTGTGTGGGAGACATTGCCCGATAAATCGCCAAACTTGTAGCAGTGGAAATAGTCAATAGAGTCGAAAGGTTCTGCAGTGACGAGCGCGTACTGGAATATGTAGCATTGGAAAGCCTGCTCGATCGAAACCCTATGTCCAGCAGTGGACGACTTTCGGCTGAAAATTCTGAAGATGATGTTTTTTCAAGGATGAGATTAAAACTCAGGTTCTTAAGATGTTTTAGCCTTGTCTACTTTACTAAAATGATTCAGAGCTTTTATTATTTCGGCTTTTCACTGAATATATTCTAACTAAAGTAGGTACAATACTTTTATTGAAATAAGTTGGAACTAAAGTTGATAAAAAAAGAGTGTAAGTACAATATTACAAGATAGTTTTGTCCTGTGATGATGAATGGTTCTTTCATATCGTTCTAGTTGTAACAGAGGCTGTTTTTCCGTGGGCGTGAAAGTTATTCATCCAATCAAAGCCTTAAGGTCAAAGCAAAGCCTAGCTATCTAGCAAAAATTGCTCCAATATTTTCTGAGCCTACACAAATACGCAAAGGGAACCGAAAAATGAATATTAATAAAAGTTGGGATTGAAATTTTCAACCAAAACGAAAAGAAGCTTCAAAATGTTGTGTAAAAATTTGTGAAATCACAAAAGGAGGATTTTCCCTTCCAAATGGTTAAACTTCTAACAGATTGTTAAATTAATTTTCTCCTAAACAAACAAGCTTATAATATCTCCTTAACGTTGAAATGTATAATAGGTAGCTGTTTTCTTTTTAGCCAGTTTCTGAGAAAATGTGATAAAATATTTAATCATTATTACGTTAACGTTTTGAAGCACTCTTGTTTGGCAGGTTGAGTTGGAATTCAGCTCGCATTACGAATGAAACTTCAGTGAGTCTTGGTATTTGAGCTAGTTTGATCCACAAAGGCGAACTTTTGAGTTTTCTAGACAGGTATTATGTTTGGTACAAAAACTGCTGCAATTTATGAAATCATTCTGATAGAAATTTTGATATATTATTTTAGGAGACTCTTTAATAAATTATCTTAAGCTGATTTTAAGTTTTAGGCTAGACAAAAGTTTCTGGGTTTTGTCATTTTCAATAGGGTATTTTACTGAAAAAATCTGATTAGATTAATTTACAAAAAATATTGGGCACGATTTTTTTTTTTTTTTCTATAAAATTAAAGTAAACAGGCTTCTTCTGGGTAAGCTCGCTCCATCGTCGACTTTGTCTCTGTCATCTATGACCTAGACTAGAGTCAAGAGTAAACCCATATTAAATAAAAAAAATAAAAAAAATTAAGACGATACAGTGCGTTGAAAACACGCGTGACGTCACGTCCCTGGTAAAAATTGTACCATCGTACTGACGAATCTATCATACGTACTAATTTCATTTTTTCAATAAAATACCCTTTTTTACTGCGGAAGCCCGATTGCCTAGTTGATGGGAACAAACTCGCTCTCGTGTCTTAAAGATAACTGGTTGCCATGCGTAACTTTGCTTTACCCTTCGGGGAATACAGTCGTGATATCATAACCAAAACAAACTAACGATAGTTAAACTCACCTCAGTTACCAAGGCCACTATAGCACTAATACTTCCGTCTTCATCGTAAAAACACATAAACCCAACAAAATAAGACCCCATACTCCTACCTCACAAAGTGCATGGCAACATAAATTCCTAGCGCATGGCTCACGTACTAACTTTATACACATCACTCTGACATAGACTTAAAAATTGTACTCCGCCGAGTAAAATAGAAAACGTGTGTTGCTTGCTGTATGGGCTTCCATGTTGTTACGTTAAGACGCAACTTAGAGGTAACATCGGTAAAAAATGTGAATTAAAGTGCTAGCTTTTACTAGTGCCTTTGCTAGCATTAATGTAGCTTTTTGCCAAAAAAACAGCCTATGACCTTTAACCTTCTCCGCGGTCCCATTTACGTCTGGAACAAAATTCATCACAATCGGTTCAGCGATTTAGGCGTAAAAGCGTAACAAAGAAACAAACTCCCTTTTACATTTATAAAATGTTTAGGATAACTGAATGGGGATCTAGTTGCTGATAGCTATGGCTTTCTGAAAATATTTAAAAACCAAGCATAATTATCAAGTTGGAAAAAATACCAAAAAGTCATTTATTCAAATTAGGCTGAGTGCCAGACAGTTCCCAAAACGCCCGCCCGTCACCATTTCCTAGTGTTATAGCTGGGAAGAAGAAGTGGCGCAACAAACTCCCCAGCAACGATGAGTTTTACGAACTTCAAACTCAAGAAGAAATGTCCTGAGTCAATGATCATAATTGTCATCAATCCGAAAAATGGATGACGTTTTTCGTCTGATATTACTTTTATTCGTTCTCTACTTTCGACTTTGACTTCATTCTATAACATCAAATGATTCTAAAGTTATGTGAAAAAACGTCGTCCAAACATTTTTATAAAACATCATAATAAATATAAATGAATATGAAAATTGGCATTTGCATTTACCTACTATTTATGATTAGGTACTTTAATAAGTACATATTTTACATATTGCACCTCGATGAAACCTCTTACTTGTGTCGCACTATACTTAGTTACGTGAGAACGTATCAGTAACTTTGTTATTTAAGTTATACTTTGTTGAATGTTGTAGATGAGAATTGAAAAGCTCCGGTTGCTACAAATGATCCCCATTGGCACGGCTTCTCTTCATTTATTTTATGGAGCGGGTTTCAGCTCTTTGTATTTTATATCGTGTAAGAACAGCCTTACACGTACACAGATCTCAGATCTCAGGCTTTTTAAGCAATAAGATTTACCAACTGTTAAGAAACATGTAAATTACAAATTTTGAATACGAATCTAACTAAATACACTTAAAATAAAAACTCCTAACTAAATTATGTCGTTAAAAATTCGTCCGCATCGCTGTGGACTGGAAGTGAGCCCAAAAGACTGGCGGCATTGCCACGTTGTATGGCAATGCTTATCCTTCGTCCGAGGTAAAAGCCCGCCCTTGGGTCACGCGAAGTGAAGCGTTTGGCAAGTTCTTTATATAAACGCATGAGTACTCGGACCCCACGGTCCGAGAATTAAGTTACTGTTTAGTTTTTTTGTTTCTAATTTTAATTTTTAGGGTTCCGTACCTAATGGGTAAAACGGAACCCTATTACTAAGACTCTGCTGTCGTCCGTTTGTCTGTCCGTCTGTCACCAGGCTGAATTTCATGAACCGTGATAGTTAGACAGTTGACATTTTCACAGATGATGTATTTCTGTTGCCGCTATAACAACAAATACCAAAAAAACAAAATGAAATAAATATTTAAGGGGGCTCCCACACAACAAACGTGATTTTATTGCTAATTTTTGCTCGATATTGATAACGGCAACAGAGACAGTAGACACTTGAAATATTAACAGAATATTGAGTTATAATATTCACCTTAAAAATAAATAATTAAATTAAAATAAAATAATATTTAATATTAAAATAAAATTTATCCATACAACAAACATGTTTTTTGCCGTTTTTATAGATAATGGTAAGGAACAAGGAACCCTTCGTGCGCGGGTCTGACTCGCACTTGGCCGGTTTTTATTGTCTTATTATTCATCGCACAGGGTGTACAAAACAGTTTGATGCTGCTATTGGACATTTGTAAAAGTTACACTAAGACCTATTTTTGTTTATGGGTAATCATCAAATGATTTCTCCCACTCTGGGCGGAGCTAGAAGTAGTGTCAGTCTGACTGACTTAAACGATCAGCAGCCCTACTATGACGTGCTAATGCCATCCAATTCTGATGATGTAAACGGGATAGTGCTATTCGCTATGTATAGCTTCGTCTCCCTCTTAGAGCGGAATCATGATCGTTTTAAGACTTCATACTAGGGCCCCTGTTCTCCTCCAAAATGCCCTTTGCGATCCAGGGTAAAACTAGGTGGATAGAAATACAAGGGTGAATAAAAACCAAACAAAACCGAGTTTATTTTTGCGCAAGTCAGCCTTAAAGGATTTACAGAGACATTCCCATTACCAAAAGATAATAATATTCAATGTTACTCCCGTCCAATTGTCCATTCTCTTCCACTCAATTATTGAGGACCTCAATCTCAAACAGCTGACTATCAAAATAACTTAACAATAACTAGTTGAAAGCTTACGAACTAATTGTGTGTAAATCTGTCTCTGTGAGAAATTTCGATAATTTGCTTTGGCCAAATTAAATGGGGCTCGCTTGATTGGCTCATCCTTTGAATATAAATGATAGTCAATTTTCATCGGGCAAGTCTGTTCGACACGATACTGTAGGATAGTAAATTAGGCTGAATAAAATATACAAAATGATTAGTGTTCGGAGGCTTTTAGCTGATAATAATTTATAAGCTATCTGGGGATGTTTTATTGAAGAATTAAGGATGCTGGTTTTGTTTCAATCAAATAACTCGAAAGGATTCCATCAACTAACTCTTTCTCAAAGGACTTGCACAAAATTACAGAAGACCGGAAAACGTGTAGAGTTGGATTCAAGACCTTAGTTTTGGGACAGTAAAGGCTTAAAATATGAGTCAAAGTATCGTAACTTTACAAAAGCATAAGTTTAGTCTTAATTTAGTGTTGAAGGATTGTTGCTAGAAATAACGACAGACAAATCATTGAAAAACTAAGCTACGAAATTTTTACGGCAACAAAAAAGAACCGCAACGACATCTATCCTGTCAGTGATGAACTAACAACGAAATCCTGCATCGCGCAAGCAAATTTCTCCGTGCGATTTGAACAAATACAACTGTCCGAATATCAACTATCGGGCAGTTGCCTGCCAGACACAATAACCGTCTGGTCGGAGGATCCTCCCTTTTCAATGGAGGTTTGCGGTACTTTGCTCTCTGTTCCACATACCTCTATATCTTAACCAGTTGATAGAATGATTAAAAGATGAGATTGAAAAAAAAAAGAAGTAAATATTGAGTGCTTTCCTAAATATACCCAATATTTTAATAATAAATAAATATTTTTTTTAAATAAGCGAGCTTACAATTAAGCAATTATAAATACAATTAAATCTAAATAACAAATTAATAGACAGACTACATATTTTACATAAATAGTTTACATGAATGAATGGTAGTTTAAAAAAAATAATAGGATATAAAACAATACAAACAAAATAAATAGGAAAATTAATATTAAAGCGCTCTTCCTCTACTTATTTAAAAAACCGGCCAAGTGCGAGTCGGACTTGCTCACAAATGGTTCCGTACCATTATCTATAAAAACGGCAAAAAATCATTTCAGCCCCCTTAAATATTTATGTTATTCTGTTTTTAGTATTTGTTGCTATCGCGGCAACATAAATACGTCATCTGTGAAAATTCAACGTTCATTCAACTGTCGAACTATCACAGTTCATGAGATGCCTGATGACAGACAGACAGACGGACGGACAGCGGAGTCTTAGTAATAGGGTCCCGTTTTGCCCTTCGGGTACGGAGCCCTAAAATTTGCTGTGCCCGACAGGGTCCATAATTGTTTTTTTTTAATATACCATCTGTATGTGTACATTATGGATTGCAATAAACAATTTGAGATTGCTACAAGAAAAACCTGTTCTTAATTGGGCATTGATGATTATTGCTAGACACACAGCAGACAAAATACATAGAGATGCGAGCAACATTTGACAACTGAATGAAATGTCCTTAATACATAAGTAAGTGGAATTTGAAGAAACTTTGCCAACTACAAACTAAATTGGCGTTTGATAAAGGTTCATGACAGAAAATGGAACGTCTCAGACTAAATTATTTACGAACGATCGTCATAAGTGATAAGGGCTTAGTTGCAGCAGAATGTACTCTGAATTTTTGATAATTATGTTACTATTTATTGAATTAAAGTTTTATAATACTACATTGTCTCAGACAATTTGTCTGTATGGTGTCGATCGTAAAAGAATAGCATCAACCCATCACTTCCCGTGGGTGTCGTAAGAGACGACTAAGGGACTCACCAGAGAATGGTCAGCAGCATTCTCTGTGCATTGCTACACTGCGATTGCCAACCCGCCTACCAAGCGTGACAATTATGGCAGCCCGTCGTATGAAAATCAAGTGGATGTCTTTACGCTGATGATGATGATGGTTCTGTGTGACGTCAGGAATCTGACGTCACACAGAACCTTGTATTTAAATTAAATCATTTATAATAAAACGTGGTAGGCTTGATTGGATTTTGCTTAAATGACTCAAGGCAAGTTTATATAACTAGATATGGTTCTGCAGTTATCAGATTTCAATATAAAGCAACACAGATTTATGACTCCCGTTTAAAATGTACAAAATGTTAAAGTTAAGTCAAACCAATCATTTCAATAAAATATAATACTATTTTTTCGTTTATAATACCTGCCGGTTACCATCATCTGCCTAGCCTTTTCCCAACTATATTGGGGTCGGCTTCCAGTCAAACTGGATTCAGCTGAATACCAGTATTTTACGTGGAGCAGCTGCCTACCAATTCTCCACAACCCATTAACTGGGTAACACGGGAGTTCTTGGCAAGACTGGATTCAGATTTACTGGCTTCTGACAAAGAAAAAGCTTTGTTGCCACTAGTACCATTAACAGTTCCATGGCGGAACTACTGATGTCTTTTTTTAATCACTATTTCCATTTTTTTTTTAATTTGAAAATAATTTTGAATTTGCTATCACTGGTTCCATATTATTATTTTAGGCACTTGTAAATTATTTTAAGGGTGTAAAAGCACTAGAGGTTGGATAAAAATGTTGCCATTTCATTATTCATACTTCTAATCCTTACCTACATTAGGTAAGGACAGAATAAGATACACATAAATGGTACATAATTCATTGATACTGACATTTTCAGTAGTTCAGAGGACAGGTGACAATGGTAAGTGAAAGTGATGAGGATTCCTTAAGAAATATTCATGGAAAATTTATTTCGAGTCAGGTAACGTTTCTTTGCTATTGTGAGCTTGCGACAAAAGGTGACTTTGGTATTCCAGACTAAAATAGGTCACCTGTCATCCCATGTCTTCGTTTAGACATCGTAAGAATTGACTAAAATGTTTTTTTCAGGTAGCAGAACTTGGAAACAGAAAAACTTACCATTTCAAGACAATGCAGCCAAGAGGCCTTTGTTGAATATTATTTTACTAGTAGACATAACTTTAAGCGTTAAATAACTCGCAATAGGCCCCCAGAATATTGTCGCGTTGTAAGCTTCAAACAGATGCAAATTAGAGAACTTTGGGTTTCAGCTTCATTCGTCCGTTCGGTCTTCAACGTCACGTCCACTGCTGGACAAAGACCTCCCCAAAGTGTCGCCATAACAACCGGTCCTGAGCGTCTCGCATCTATCGGTTACCCGCGACCTTTACCAGGTCATCGGTCCACCTTGTGTTCTTCCAACGCTGCGTCTTCCAGTACGCGCTCGCCACTCCAAAGCTTTTCGGCCCCATCGACCATCTGTTCTGCGAGCAAAGTGCACTGCCACTTCAGTTTGGCGATCCTTCGGTCTATATCGGTAACCTTGGTTCTCTTGCGGACATCATCATTTCTGATTCGATCACTCAAGGAAACTCCGAGGATTGCCCTCTCCGTTACTTTTTGGGTGACTTAAAGCCATCTGATGAGGCCCATTATGAGCGTGTCGCTTACTAATGCTCCACTTACTTTGAAGCGAATAGATTAGGGTTTGATATTAAAATAAAAGATCGCAAAAATAAAAATCGTTTCTTAAATTAGCCAAACTCTGCTTTCACAACTTTCAACCTATCCGGCGCTAACATGCGGGGTTTGCAATATACGGGTGGTCCAGGTGTAGTTCATGAGTAGTGCATTATGTTGAGTTTAGGTGTATGGTGTATACCTATGGTCGGTTGTGTCGGGTTATTAAAATCGTTATTTTCACCAGACATAACCATCACCTAAGAAACATGCTCAGAAAAACTTGCGACCACACACCACACCACACACTTAAACACAACGTAATGCACCACATATACACTACAGTAAGGGTACTGCCTCAACGTTATCACCATCGTCATCATTTTAGCCTGGAATCACTCACTCCTAGAAATAGGCCTCCTCTTTATTTTGCCATACTTCCCAATTCAAAATGGCATTCACAATGTAGCACAAAAATTTCATTTCCAACATAAACACTCTGCTTCTCAGAACTGATACAAGTCAATTGCGAAACACAAAAGTTCAGTCGTAACACAAACCAGAAAGTCATCCTACTACGCCAAAAATGTACTCTTTTCAACTGATCCCCATATACAACCGCCATGTTCGATTCAGACGCAATAATATTCAAATATAAAACACGCGGGAACGGTACGTCCCGTTTGGAATGCAATCGTGCGGGAAATTAGGGGGCGAGTAAGAAACATGTACACTCTAAATTGAAATCTGTCTCGGGTTGAGGCACTCTGGTGAAGTTAAAGTTAGGAGACTAGAGCGGGACTAATTGGATGATGATAATAATTCGACAGCCGAAAATATTACAAACAATGAAGCTGCTGTTGTAATACACAAATGAGTTCCCAGTAGGAAACAAACATGAGAAAATTTTACATTGTGCATTGAAAGAAGCAAAAGTTAAAATGAATATTAAACATAAACATGATATTATTCTATGATGATTGATGACGCAAATGTGGACACAGGTTTCTTTGTCTTTATAGCACATAGCAGATTGAAAGATGTCAAATGCCTTCAAATTTTCTGGCAAAAGAAAAGGTCCAGCAATTTTTGTCGTACATTAGATGTACATCTATACTATTAATTTATCTATGCTAATATTAATAAAGTTGAAGATTTTGTTTGTTTGTTTGAAAGCGCTAATCTCTGGAACTAGCAGTCGGATTTGAAAAAATCTTGTTGTTAACGATAGCCACATTCATGAGAATAGCTATAGGATCTACGGGAAAGAAAAAAAAAACAAAATATGCGCGTACGAAGTCGCGGGCGAAAGCTAGTTTTCTTAAGATTTGTTTATCACTAAGACTGCTGAAATCAAGAAAGTTAGACCAAAAGCTACAAAAACTGCAGCAATAATTTGGTATTCTTGCACTCAAGCAAACTTAAACTATTTGTTTCGCTGTATGCAAATTATAGGATGGATCGTTTGGTAAAGTAAACAGACGTAACTCCAACCCCTCATAACTTGAACCAACCATAATGCTGTCCGTTATTTCGTGAAGTGAGCTTTACGTCGTGAATACGTAATTCATGGCAACCTTTTGAGGTTTCCACTGGATTTTTTCTTGTACCCTTTTATATATTTCAACGGTAAACCCTGGTTTGTACAACCCTCATATTGTACACTGAATCTTATTGAAATTGGATAATTGGATTTCTTTTGACCAACATTTTTTAATGTCCTATTTCAAGTTGTATAATTCTTGGCTGGAAAGAAGGCTATCAGAATCACATTTAGAAATAATCAAAGGTTAAAAAATTAAACTTGCTTCTTTCTACATTTCCTAAACACTACACTTAAAAAATTAAACATGCTTCTTTCTACATTTCCTAAACACTACACTTAAAAAATTAAACTTGCTTCTTTCTGCATTTCATTAACACTACACTTAAAAAAAATATATCTACTACATATGTCACTCGCGTTCTACTGCATATCACTCCTGTGTTACAGAAGAAAATTAGCAGCCTATGTTGTTCCTATTTAGAAACTGCGTCACAGGTAGAGGAATCGATCCTGGTTGATTTTTCTAATCCGGGATTTCGGGATTAGCAACAGTTAATCTCGGGATCCCGGGATAGTCCCGGGGTTGTATTGATAATGGAAATAGGTAACAAAAAAACAGTAAAGCATTATTAACATTATTTTTTTATTTATCGTTTACTTTTGTGAGGACAAAGAATATTTAAGTTTTAAATCTTCAAAACAGCGGTTAAACAAAATTATAATTTCTTATAAAATAAACAAACTAAGTACTTACTAGGTACTAGGTACATAATATAAATAAGTACATAATACGGTACCGGTCGTTAGCAAAATCAAATGAAATCAGCTGTGTAAACAAGATGACTGTCAAAACGTCAAATCAAGGTAAGTTTGAGTACGTTTCGTTTCACGCAAATTTTTATTGAAATTATGAAATGATAATCCCGAAAATCCCGGGACTAAAATATGACCGGGATCCCGGTATTGAATCTTTTGGTCACAGGCGTCTTTTCTTCGGAGGGAGATCAATCCACGACGTGGGCCCAGTACGGATTGGTGAACGACACAAAAATCACCGAATTCGTTTCTAGCGGCCGGTTTCAACAACGTACGCCTTTCAAACATGACGTTTCAGTTCAGCTACTGTTAGTAGCTAATTTGACAGTTGGTCAAAGGTAGATGCGTTACTGAGACCGGCCGTAGGACATGTATTGTTTTCCTCACAATGTGTTAGATCAACGTTTTGAATGTACGAATCAATGTTTTGGGTAAACAATGTTTGTACCTAACGTTACGCTGAGCCATGGCTCTTTTAAACGAGCATGTTACTCCACAAATTTGTTAAAGTGTTTTTTTGTCTTTTGAATAAATTTCTAAATCTTTTTTTGACTTTTTTAATTGAAAACTTCTATAGCGGCGTTGTGCACTTTTTGGGATGGTTAAAAAATGTTAAACTCGCGTTAGGATACGTGACCTGATCGAAAATTCGTAAGACGGAGGGAGAGTAGACCACCGAAAAATTAATATATTTTATATCCGCAAAATATCAAAAATGCACAACGTAATTTTTTTATTTTTATTTTATTTTATTGGTTCACCAACTATTGTTCACACTGGTTTTATGTTAAAAATATCATACAGTAAATTATTATACATCAGTGCGACAATGTTAAAACACCGCATGCATAAGGAAGTTGTACAAAAAATACTTTAAATTAAAGTACTAATCTAGTTCTAAGTTAAGTATGAATATATTTAGATTAAGGATGGCTTGACAAACTAAGTATTACATGTATTCTATTCTATCAGCATGAACACATTTCCTTCCACACAAGTTAATGAAAGGCAAGAAAATAGGCTTTCGATTTACCCAAATTGTAAAAGTGGATATCAATGTTCAAGTTTTCACTTCTTTGAGTTTGCACTCCCAAAGTGCAACCCGTTATTTTATTCGTTTTTCGTTTTCTCTTATAAAATTAAAGGTAAACAAAAACTATTGTGAGTTCACCGACATTGATTTGTAATAGATATGCCAAGAGGGAACCTGAGCGTGTTCTATTAAACGATTAACTGTCTCGGAAGCAAGTAACGAATTGAAACGAAAGAAAAACAGAAGGAGTCTCAATGTAATTTCTTTTCCAATTTCGTCTTCGACTCAACAGGAAATAGGAAATAAAAAAAGAGTTTATTGTGATAGCCTGAAGTTAAAGGGATCTTAAAGATTTGTTGGTACCAAATAATGGTTGCTTTGATCGCCAAATTATTTTTGTGGTGATTAATTTTTAATACATTACTTGTGAATCATCAATCAATATCAATATATGTATATGTCACCGGAAAATGCCAACTCTTATGCAAACGCTTGCCAAGGTTGGTCTGTGGATGCGTGACCATCTTAACATACCCAGTTTCCTCCGTGCTTCGGAACACACGTTAAGCCGTTGGTCCCGGCTGTCATTTGTAGATCTTTGGCAGTCGTTACGGATTGTCAGAAGCCAGTAAATCTGACTCCAGTCTTGCCAAAAACTACCTTGTTACCCAGTTAATGGGTTGTGGAGGTCTGGTAGGCAGCCGCTCCACGTAAAATACTGGTATTCAGCTAAATCCAGTTTGACTGGAAACCGACCCCAATATAGTTGGGAAAAGGCTAGGCAGATGATGATGTCACCGGAAAATGGCAAACGCCGTAAGCATGTAAAATATCTCGTGAAACTGTTTACAATTTTTTTCTAAATAAGACACGGATATGTTGGAAACTATTGTACACAAAACAATTAATTAATAATATATCGAGAAATTATAATCTAATAAAATGTATCACAATCTTACGGAGTCTGCAATTTTCCGGTGGCATATCTACATAACATTCTTCTTTTACTGACTGACAGACAACGCACAGCCGAAACTTCTGGTCGTAGAACGCTGAAATTTGGTATGTAGCTAGTCGAAATTCCTACGGGAACGGGAAAAAATGGGATTTGCACGTACGAAGTCGCAGGCAAAAGTTAGTAAGTAATAATATACTTAGTTGCAAAGGTCGATTTTCAAGGAAAGTTTATGGAGGTCGAAGATGGGTAACCGCTCTGTGTAAAAATACTGGTACTCGCTTTCGTCGAGTTAGACTTGAAACTGATACTAACTCAAATAGATAAAAGGCTAGGCATATAATTATTTCTTCGACTGCAAAAAATGGTTAATATTTGTATATTTTTTACAATTCATCGTAATCATTCTTCTAGCCGAAAGACGAACACTGCTAGACATTGGCCACCATCAAGTGTTGCCACATCATCGCCCGGTGCTACGCGTCTCGCATCCAGTGGAAAGCCTTTACTTTCCGGATCATCGGTCCACCTTATGGAAACGATTGCTCGTGTGAACGCTTCTCCCAGTTGCTACAATTGACATAATCCTAATATATAAAATTCTTCTGTTACTGAGTGAGTGACTGATAGACAACGCACAGCCGAAACTACTGGTCGTAGAAAGCTAAAATTTTGCATGTACATAGGTTCCTTGGGGAGTGTAGGGGAGCTCTAAGAGAGGATTTCACGTTATTTCTACGAAAACGGGAAAAAACGGGATATGCAAAGTCGCGGGTAAAAGCAAATCTATACTTTTATATAATACTTCTATACTATCTATACTAATATACTAATAATATTATAAAAAGGGAAAGATTTGTATTTTTGTATGTAACGAATAAACTTAAAAACTACTGGACCGATTTGAAAAATTCTTTCAGCAATGGATAGCTACATTATCAGCGAGTAACATAGGCTATATTTTATCCCCGTACTCCCACGGGAACGGGAACTACGCGGGTGAAACTGCGTGACGTCCGCTAGTTACAAATAAAGTAATTTTGATAGCTAGGTTGTAGACATAACAGAATCCCAAAAGAAATCATCAACCAAAACGTTCCCAAACTAAAAAGACTCAAGGCGAAACTAGTACGTTCGATTGTTGTTTATGTTGAGTTTTATAATAAATAACCTGAGGGTGAACTCTATTGACCTGTGAGTAGACAGGTGAACTTGGACCCTCTACTGTTTGTTTAGGACCAAGGCCGCTGGTGTGTGGTGCTTGATAACGACTTCATATTGTGGACGAAATAATTATGGTAGTCTGAAGGTGTGTTTACGTGAGCTGTTGGGAATTTGATTTTGATTGGTTTCTAGAAGAAAGAATGAACGTTGAGAAAGGAGAGTCAATCAACCATTCAAAATTTTACAATGATTAAATGCAACGCAGTTAGGACTTTAGTTTTACAACATACTGGATTAACATCTATCCTACTAATTTAATAAAGCTGAAGAGTTTGTTAGTATGTTTGAACGCGCTAATCTCTGGAACTGCCAGTCGCATTTGGAAAATTCTTTTTGTATATGATAGCCACATTAATGCGGAAGGCTACAATAGGCTACATGGGAACGGAAAATTCTTACGGTCCGGGAAAAACAGGATATGCGCGTACGAAGTCGCAGGCAAAAGCTACAATTTAATAACAGAGGGGCAATTCTCGTATTTAAAAGAGCATTCTCACCACAGTCGCAAAATGTCAAAAACACCATTAAATTCCACACTTTTGACAGGTATTTAAATTGATTATTCGCTGACATGGTACTGCTACTTGAATTAGAATTTATATTGACGCAGTAGAAAGTACTAAAATGTATCAGAAAATAATTGAAGTTCTTAAAAATAATATCTCTAATCTCTCTTTTGCTGTATTAAATTGCCTATAAGTAAACTCCGTTTAAAAATAAACATCAACTTTTCTAAAAACAACATGACATTTTAAAATGATCTCAAGTACATAGTACCTACCAAAACTGTTAGAACAAATCATTTTGTATTGGTTTTATGCCAACTGACTCCCCACAGAGCAATCCGGGACTTAGATAAACACGATTTATTTGCGTTATATTATGCGTGATATAATGTCACCCAGAGGACGGTGCTGTCTGCAGACTGGTTAATAATTTGTAATTTCTTAATCTTGTCGGTGGCAAAAAAAGGTTTTAAATTTATGTTATGTTTGGCCCAGTATTCAGCCACGGTAGGATGATTTACTGACGCAGCCATAAGGTCACTACATCTATACGTGCAGAGCAAGATGAAAGTTGGGTTATGTTCTGTGCATAGACGAACACTGAAGATCAGAACCATTTTTTAATTGTATCGTAAGAGCAGTCACCTCCTTCTGCGAAGCAGCAATGCTAACGAAGGAGGAGACGGGCCGCGCGAGGGAAAGGCAAGGCCTTCGCCCCAACCGCCACTACAGAAGGAGGTGACTGATTACTACTTCGCAGAAGGAGGTGACCGCTTCCCAAGCCTCCTCGCTCCGGACTATGGATACCCCCGAAACCCACTGCACACTAAATTTCATGAAAATCGTTGGAGCCGTTTCCGAGATTCAGATTATATATAAACATAAATACAAGAATTGCTCCTTTAAAGGTATTAGATTAGATATTAAATTGTTTCATATGGAACAACATAGGAACCATTTTGTTAGTACACACCTTAGATACTACAACTTATACACTAGGATTAGTAACAAATTTAAGAATTTACAGTACATGAGTAGCTAGACATGTTAGTGAGTCATGTACTTATAAAGCATTTCATGCGGACAATGATTCCGCATGTGATGCAGTACAGGAGCTCTCGGGTCCTCAGCCACTACTTTCAGGAGGCTATTGCAAATCCTCCTCACAAGCGATGCCACTTTTCTCCTGATGATCGCCTGGAAACCAACTGTTTTAAGGGGGTTATTATCAGAAAAGGAGATTCTGTAATGTTTTGTTCTATTAGTCATCATCTCAATAAAATAATAATGATTCCTGCCAGGGTTGCGGAATTTGTTCGAAAGAGTCACCGCGACCCTGGAACGCAAAGGGCTTTGGAAGGAACACGGATGGGTTTTAGTCAGTAAGAGTCTGACATGCCCTTCTGCTCCAACCAGGGCCCCAAGTCTGCTAATTTTTATAAATTCGTCATTCCAACACGATCCCATTGTCATTTTGCTAAAAGTTCGTAATCTGCTAAATTATAATGGTCGATCATTGGTCGGTCAATGGTCTCGTAATAGAATCGTGGTAGAATGACATTGTCGTATTGCCATTAATATAAAACCCGTTAGTAGAAACGATTTTTGAAAAACTACTACTAAATTCGATAATTAAATAATGCCAGATTTCTTTTAAATATATTTTTAAATATTATTTATTGTTGTTCTATGCAATCTGAAGTAGTGAGAAGTTCGAAAACAGCAAAAACATGATGAAACTCAATAATATTTTATCTGTTTTGCTGTCAAAGTCAAATGTGTCATTACTGCACAGAGTACTACTATACTGCTTACTGACGTTAAATCTGTTTTTATTTGTAGCGGCCGATGTTTTGCAGTTAGGTTAAGTTAGTTATTTCATTTATTTTCAGTTATTTCACAAAATGGTGCTAATTGAGCAAATTTCGGCTCTCATTGACTTTCTGGAAAACCACAAAGACCTGGCGCATTTATTGATCTTGATACAGTAATTTTTGAAACATTATGGAGGGCACTATGTCCAATCAAATTTTGGTAGGACCCCGATGCATAAAATGCAAGTGCTATTAGAATCTGCAATAAAAAATAGGTATAACAAATTAATCAACCTATTTCATGTTATAAAGCTCTAGGATAATAAATCAATAGACGGGTTTGTATTCATTCTAGTCAAGCGACGGGCTCGACAACGTCTTTTGCATTCCGCCCATCTTTTTTCTCTAGCATCCACTGCGTTGGCTAGCTCGAGAATATTTGCTCGTAGTGAATATATTTCTCCATTCAATATTCCACAAACACGATAAATTATCAAACACTTTTTGACAACAGAGCTAATATAAGCAATGACTGCACAATGACGTTCTAATGGTAGGTCACTGATTAAAGGAACTGTCAACATTTTAGAAGATTACCGCATAAGTCAGTCATTCATTTGTCATTATGTACGAGATTACCATTCTATGCCATTTCTTTCAATGGAGTGTCAGTGGTTGACCATTGGAAAGTCATAATGACGCTATTATATTAGTAGATTACGAAACTTGTCAAAATCCACAATTATGAAATCAATGATAGACCATTATGATACTATTGTAATAGCAGACTTGGGGCCCAGTGCGGAAGCAGACATTTGATGATTTTCCACCTTAAAAAAAAAATACAAACACACAAACAAATAATTACAAAGAGTATTATGACTGTTGGTCATATTACCCTTTGTAATCATTATTTTACGCAGTTCATTCATTATCCATCGTTGGGTATTAATTTGGATAAAGCACCTTTACCAGTAAATTTAAATTTTCAAAGATCACTACTGCTACCAAGTTTCATAAGTGTTATCCTGCTAATCCTACTAATATTATAAACGCGAAAGTTTGTAAGTAGGGATGGATGGATGAATGGATGTTTGTTACTCTTTCACGTCAAAACGGCTGAACGGATCTTGATGAAATTTGGCACAAAGGTAGATTATAGTCTGGAATAGGATACTTTACATCCCGGGAGTATGTTCCCTTGGGGTAATTTTCGACATTAATGCGGGCGGAAGCTAGTTTTTAACTTTGTTTTGACTGTGTGATAAAATTACGAAAAATCTTTTGTCCTTAAATTATTCGGTCCTTCGATCTCTACGGAACCCTTATAGGATCACTCGTGTGTTTGCATGTCCGTCTGTCGCAGCCCATTTATTTCTTGTTTCCCATGTGTCAAACTATCAATTTATTCTTCTCCTTTAATTCCAAGAAGATAATTTCTGATCTTCCATTCAAGGACGCTCTATCTCTTATAGGTTCTCCTTTTAAATAAACTGATCAAAATGACAGAATTTTATGAAATACCATAATATTCCCAGTCAAGAGTCTAGAGAATCCAGAGTCAATTAAAATAATCCCTTAACAATCGAATCAAATCGATCCCTGACAATACAAATTGACCTTCACATCAATTATTACGGTTGAACGAAAACAGTTGCGTTTTAATCTATTACCCATAGTAAGGGTTGACCGAATTTGTTCATTATATTAATGTAGCGTATGGTTCAAATCCCCTTGGGCATGATATATTTATAGAACCTTTCCGGGTATATGTTATAGTTTTGAGCGAAACAATGAGAAGTAAAGGTAGGCTCTATTGAATCAAATGTTTTTTTTTTAATGAAGTCTTGGAGTAGGTATTTAATATAATATATAATTTCTTGCAAGCTTTACAAACGTTAAGTTTTATTATATTAGTTCAGATTTGAACCACAGTTATTTTAAGGTTAATTAAGAGCATTGAACTTTCTTTAATACATACACTGTTGGAATAATATTTTTATAAATTATGTTTGAAAAGCCTCCTCTAAATATAGACGTAGCTAAATAATGTCTATCTTAGTTCTCACTAAAAATAAAATCAAATTGTTTTTTCATTGGATTCACGTACTAAAAACACCAAAACTTAAATCGTCGCTAAACAGTTACTAAATGTGTATGCCCAATTAAAAACAGTCAAAATAACTCTAAAAAACTGATAAAACATTTTCTATTGTCAACCATTTATAAAACAGGCGTGCAAAAAAAGGTTACAAATAGAATTTTCCGACGAAATATAAAACACTTTAATCGCTAAACAGTTACTAAATGTGTATATTATCTAATTATAAACAATCAAAATAACTCTAACAAACCATTAAATCATTTTCTAATGTCACCCATTTTTAATACATTATTTTTAAACAGGCGTGCAAAAAAAAAAGGGTGACAAATAGTATTTTTCGACGAAATATAAAACACTTTAATCGCTAAACAGTTGCTAAATGTGTATACCCAATAAAGCAGTCAAAATAACTCTAACAAACTAATAAAACATTTTCTAATGTCAACCATTTTTAATTTTTTTTTTAAACAGGCGTGCAAAAAAAGGGTGCCAGATAACATTTTTCGACGAAAAATTTATCGAAAAGTGGAAAAACCTTGTGTTTTGGACGAAGGCGACCGTTGCTAATTAATTACGATAGCTGCTTAACGAACCGTTGCGTCCCAAGGAAACGGTTGCAAATTTTTTGTTCGCCAGTGTAAAAAAGATTGGTAGAAGCCAATCCCGCGGATTTTTTTATCTCTTTAGGGAAAAAATGGCTAAAAGAAAAGAAAGTCTTTTCTTTTGTAAAAACATATTTTCGCAATCATTTTAAATGTGAATTTTAAGCTGTAAAAAGGAAAAATAAAATCTGTGTTTGCCTCAAGTTTTTGCACAAATATTTCGTTTGTAACTTAATAACTTGACATAATTGAAACTTTGTACTCATTTCGTATTTTAAATGCGTGCGAAAAGAGTACGAATATTCAATTAGTTCGTTACACATATGTTCGTGCATACCGATAATCATGTTTTGGCTTGATGATTCACATATACATATATATTAGTAGTACCCCACATAGGATACAACGTGAGTGGTACTTATTTAATTAGTTAGTTATTAAAATCATCATCATCACCATATCAGGCGAAAGACGTCCGTCCACTGCTAGACATAAGCCTCCCCCAAAGAGGGGGGAGATTGCCATAATCGACACGCTTGGCAGGTGGATTGGCGATCGCAGTGTAGCTGTTGCAATGCACAGAGAATGCTGCTCCCCATACTCTGGTGAGTCCCTTAGTAGCCTCTTACGACACCCACGGGAAGTGATGGCATGGTGCTTTTCTTTTACGTCTGACACCATACAGAACTTAGTTATCATATGATGTTAAAGAAAAATATGATTATTAACATTGGTTAGGTGCCTCCTCATGAAACCTTAAGTAGAATCAATAGTATGAATTCCTACATTAAGGCGTTTCTGAAAACCGTCGAAAATAATTTGGAGCATTTAGAAACACGATGTTCGCATATGAGCCAAATTAAGCAGGCAATTAATTTATACTATATTCGTGATAATCTAAGAAGTCGGATTTAATAGCTGAGTAGAGAGGGATAGAAGATCGTTTTACCACTAAGTGCGAAAGATATTTATTTCATGTAATTTTTTTATTTTTTTTTATTTTTATTTGATAGTTACACCAACGACCTCTTCACTAGGGACATTAACATAATAAAAATTACACATGCATTGAGTTATGGTGAATTAGTCACTTACAGGCGTACACAGCACTTACTTAAAACATTACTTCTTAAACATACGTTTCAACAAGATTCTTAACTCGTGAGGATACAAAAAACTAAATTAGAAACAAAGAACAAAACATTAAGTAAATAAAAAACACAAAATCATAATAGAAATTAGAATCAGAGATCAAAATTATCATTAAAAAATTCAAAACGGCAGAATGCGGTAACGAGTGCATTATGAAATCATTCCAAAAGATTACAAAAAACAAGTAGAAAGTAAAAAGTGGGCTATGAAATTATGATACGTCGCTATTAGTAATAAGTTTTCTGCGAAATTGGGAATATGAGTCTGTAAATACATCAATATTGTTGCAGATATCTATTTTATTATAATTAGCCATTAAGCGATTCAAGGGGGCATTGAGACCAAGGTTGGTTCTTGATGAGGACGGTGCAAAGGTATTTATTTTGCGTAGAGATCTAGTGACAGTACGTCTAGGTACAGATATATTAATTTCTGATAATAACTCAGGTACATCCACCAGGTTATGGATAATTTTATAAAATAAGAGCTGATCAGAAGTGCTTCTACGTTGTTCAAGTGAAAACATATTGAAGTGATTAAGCCTTTGGGAATAATCAGCGTCATGAGGGCAACTAGAGCATCTAAAGCGTAAGTACCTGGTGAAGGCCTTCTGTATACGTTCAATCCTGTTAATATGGACACGATATTTGGGATTCCAAACTGGAGATGCGTAGTCAAGTATGCTTCTGACAAGAGTCTTGTAAAGCACTTTTAGTGATGATGTCATGTTTTATACGTACTAGTAAAGCAATGTGATCCTGCTGTCACATCCGACTTCTTAGATTGTCACGAATATCTATACTAATATAATAAATCTGAAGTTGTGTTAGTTTGTTTGAACGCGCTAATCGCTGTAACTACCAGTCGGATTGGGAAAATTATTTTTGTATATAATAGCCACATTCACGAGGAAAGCTTTAGGCTATACGAAAAAACGGGATATGTGCGTATGAAGACACGGGCAAAAAAGCTCATTCATCTCAAAGTTCATTGTAAAAACTGAAGAAACAGAATTTTACGGACATTCCATTCAGCAAAAAACTCGGCAAATCCTGGTTTCATAAATTGTTGCTTTAGCAAGTGGCTTCGCCCGCGTGGGAGTCGAAAATAATACCAAGGCGACATATTTTCAGGATGCAAAGTATTATACATATGTCCTAACTAGGACATGTTTCTCCCATGTGCCAAATCCATCATCTATATCGGTTTGTCGTGGAGAGGTACAACAGGCGAATCAACTCTGCCTTCTTCTCTGTCATTTCGCTCTTGGCAGAGTGGCACTCGCTCTTGGCTCGTCGAAAGCGTCCAAGTCGGTGTTGGAGGCGGACACAGCTCTTCGCACAATCTCCCGCCATCTCTCCCTGTTGGCAGACTATCTAGCGCAATCAGATACGCGGCTTCCAATTCCAAATTATAAAACTTCCAAGCGCTTCAAAGCAACTTACGCATTTATAATACAAGTATGGAATCCGACCACAGTTAGGCCTTATGCTAGATACTTCTATACCGGTAGTGCGTCCCCGACGGATAATTTTAAACTTTTAATCGGGAAAATCCGCCAGCAAAATATTGTTTTACACATTTAGGGCAATCTGCTTTGTAGCTTTCAATCTAGGCTTTATATTCCCCAAACCTAGATAAACATTTATAGGGCTCTCTTTCATTACCAAGTGATCGTAACTTTTAAATTATCAGCAAGTAAATCACCCCAAGCACTCGACAGATTTGGATAATTCCTTCAAAAGAAAGATTTCTAAGTAAATGTTTAGGGGATGTTTTTTAGTATCGCAGTAATGAAAATAATTATTTGAGCCTAACAAGGCCCAGTCGTTTAAGGATAAGAGAGGAAGTAATTTACTAAAATATCTTCTTGAGGTCTTTTACTTTAGTTTGTTATCTTAAGGAGTAAGTACTTTGGACTAAGTGGAACATAGTTGTTATATTAATAACTTGCGGTCCCGACAGACGTTGTCCTGTCCGAACGTTTGCTTTGTGTATGACGAAAAATCATAGAAATCGATTGCAGCGTCACCTACCGGGTCCAATTATGAATCTAATCCATTCTCGAATCCCCTTGAACACACACGAAAAAATTCATCAACATCGGTCTAGCCGTTTAGAAGGAGTTCAGTGACATACACACGTACACATGAAATATATATATTAAGATAATAATGGTGCCTAAACTAGACTTGGGGCCTATATTTCAGGACACCAGGTCTCCACCGTTTAGGATATACATAACATTCTTTCTTGTTTATTTATTTAGCAGACAATGGTCGCGAATAATATAATATTGTAGATTTACTTCACGTAAATTCGCGCCATTTTCCTATGAAGGCACAAACTACAAAACGCTACCTGTTATGATCCTTAGGCCGGCCATACACGGACCGCTCGAGCAGTAAGCCAATGATCAAAATACACGGACCGCTCGAACAGTGATAGTCAACAGCTTAAAGCTGCCATTGATAACTGCTACAGCAGTCGGCGCCAACTGCTAGACCAGTCAGGCAGGCGGGCGGGGGGCGTGCTACGCGGAGGTGGGATATCGAGAAGTCAGTGTAAGCTTGGCAACTGCTTGACCGCACGATGAAATTTCACTGTGCAGCTGACCGTTCGGAACTATCGCAACAGCTAAAGCGGTCCATGTATGTCTGCAAATAGAAGACAGTGGTTCACTATGCAGTCGCAGCTTGAAGCAGTCGATCCTGACTGCTTGTATGGCCGGCCTTAAATACTTCTTTTGATTCGTTAACCTTCAAGCCAATGAGGCTGCAGACAAAGTTCCATTCTATGAGCAAATGCAATTGTCGAAATGTCAACATATAAGGAATTGGCCACGTGACATCTCAAAAGCGTTTGTCAATCCTATACATTTTTGACGCCTTGACAATCGTCTTCACCACGCTACCACTGACAGAATATAATATATATGTCACCGGAAAATGGCAAACTCCGTAAGATTATAAAATAACTTGACAGAAAATGTCAACTGAACATTTGGAATAGGTACCTTTTACGCATAAAAATTTGATAGTCTATAATATCTCGAAAATATTCCAAGAAATTGTGGACTGACATAAAATGGCGACCAATCAGAGCACAAGTCTACAATTTATCCGTTTCCGTGTGATAGTAAACCTGGAAACAAGGCTCTGATTGGTCTGTTCAGATATGAGCTCACACCAAGAAAGACCAATGAGGGGCCAAGTTTCCAATTTAGCTATCACACCAAAACAGATAAATTGTAGAACAGAGTACTGATTGGTCGCCACAGTTTATATCAGTCCACAATTTTTCGAACCTACACGGAGATATTATAGACTATCAAATTTTGATGCGTAAAAAGGTATTCCAAATGTTTAGTTCACAATTTATGAAGCGTTTACTATCTCTCAAGTTATTTTATAATCTTACAGAGTTTGCCATTTTCCGGTGACATATATAAATATTGTCCATTTCCCTGACCTCTCCGAAGAACATCATCAATTAGGTCAATGAATGCCTTTCTAGGGCGTCCCTCCCTCCTGGCGTTCCAACTCACATCTGCCTCTTGTTACTCGTCTTTCTTTAAAACTTTCAATATAACCAAACAATCTAAGCAAAATCTTATTTATGTTAATACGACTTCTTTTAAACCACAGCGTTGTTTTATAACAGAATTTAAAATGCGCACAGCAAAGGAGTGGAACTTCCTGCCTGCGTCTGTGTTTCCGAACGCATACAACCCTAATCTCTTCAAAATTAGAGTGAACAGGCTTCTTCTGGGTAAGCTCGCTCCATCGTCGACTTTGTCTCTGTCATCTATGACCTAGACTAGAGTCAAGAGCAAAACCATATTAAATAAAAATTTAAAAAAAGAATTTCCTTTCTTCTAGGTTTATATTTTAAGTTTCTCGCGGCCAATGGATATTTCTTCTAGGTATAATCTCTAATCGATCCGAAGACGTACGAAGGTTTTCGACATGCAGGACACCGTGCAAGGCGCGGTGATGATAGGTGGAGTAAGGCAGTGACCGAGCGGCGCCCGAGGACTGGAAGAAGTGTTGGTCGGCCGGCGGCGAGATGTTGCTATCGCGGGGAGAACCTGGATGAGGCTGGCACAGGAACGTGGGGATTGGCACAAGAGAGGAGAGGCCTATGCTCAGCAGTCGGCGAAGTCAGGCTGTGGATGATGATGATGATAATCTCCAATTATGGAAAATGTTATATGTTTTAATTGAGAAACATTAACAATCGCAATAAAAAAATGATAGAAAGATAGAAAACCATTTTCAATTCCAAACAAATGACGCTAATTTTTAACACCATTTATTACTATTTAATTTTACTGCAATTAATATCTTAATCCAAAGACATAAAGTTTGAAATCTCTTGTTAAGGTGGTACTGAAACAATTAATATTCGGAGGGCTCAGCAATTATAAAAATAAAAGTCGTTAATTGCTGTCTTTTTATTAACAGGACATTAAACGTTTAATTAAGAATTCGAATGGACGTGTTATAGCTAATGTTCATAAAAACTCAAATATCTAACGGTGACAATTAATTATTTTTATCTCACTTTTTGGGCTTCGTAAGCGAATTATGTTAAATTGAAGTATCTGTCTATTTAATATTATAGTGGTATATAAAACATGCATACCAACACCCTTGTATTCTGTATTAGATGTGTTTTGTTTTTAGTGATGAGAAATCATCAGATGACTTCTTCCGCTCTGGGTGGAGCGGAAGGGCGTGTCAGACTCTTACTGACTAAAACCCATCTCTGTTCCTTCTAAAGCCCTTTGCGTTCCAGAGCCGCGGTGACTCTTTCGAACAAATTCCGCAACCCTGGCAGGCTCTGGCCCTAGCGGGCACCGTCTCCTTTTTTTTTTTCTCTTTGAGGCGCGCGTGAAACACA
>NDFZ01004519.1:75609-100278 GCA_002192655.3 Mamestra configurata
AGTGACGCGAGCACTTTCGCCTCCAGGTCCCACGGCGGAGATCCGGCCAGTGCGCAAGCCGCCTCGTAGGAGATCGTGCGATATCCCCTGATGACTCTGACGGCCATCACCCTCTGCGGCCTCCGCAGAACAGTGATGGTGCTGGCCGTCAGGTCAGCCGCCCAGATCGGGGCCCCATAAAGGGCCATCGATCGCACGATCCCCACGTACAACCGCCTACAGGCGGTGCTCGGGTCCCCCAGATTGGGAAGCAGCGTTGACAGCGCCCCCGCCGCGCCCAACAACTTGGGCGCCAGCCGCCGGAAGTGGGGGCCGAAATCCCACCGGCTGTCGAGCACCAATCCCAGGTACTTCATGGTGGACTCGACAGCGATACGGGCCCCCCCGACCACAATGTGCGATCCCGGCGGCGGCGCTCGCCGGGGGCCATGAAAAACAATGGCCTCCGACTTGTTGAGGGCCACCTCCAGGCCGAGGCGCCGTATGCGGCTCACCACCTGTGAGACCGCAGCCGTCGCCAGCAACGCTGCCTCCCTGTGCGAGCTCCCCCGGGCAGTGACCAGTGTGTCGTCCGCGTAACACACCAGCTGCACTCCCGGCCGAAGCTCGCTCCTCAGCACCCAGTCGTACCCGATGTTCCACAGGAGCGGGCCCAAGACCGAACCCTGCGGAACACCGCACGACATGGGGCGCTGGTATCTGCCATCACGTCCCAGATAGGTGACACACCTTTCCGCCAAATAAGCCCCGACGACGCGGCGGAGGTAGGAAGGCACTCGATGATATCGTAGTGCCTCCCTAATACAACTCCAGGGCAGGGTGTTGAAGGCGTTGGAGATGTCCAAGGACACCGCCAACAACACACCGCCCCGCGACACCGCTTCCTCCGCCAGGACTCTCACTCGCGATATCGCCGCGGGCACCGTCTCCTATGCTAACATCTCTTTGAGGCGCGCATGGAACAAAACGCGCCATCGACCCGGGCCTGGTTGTGACCGGACAGCGAGCCACCCAGCGCTCGCCGTCCGCAGGGGATCGCCGGGGACACCGGGGATCGCCCTGCGACTCCCAACCCCCGGGGCGTCTTCTGTAGCGGCGGTTGGGGCGAAGGCCTTGTCTGTGCCTCGCGCGGCCAACCTCCTCCTTTGTTAGCATTACTGCTTCGGAGAAGGAGGTCACTGGTTCCCAAGCCTCCTCGCTCCGGACCATGAATTTAACCAGGGCCGGACGCGAGAAGTCGCCGCCGCTAATCGCCTTGACAAGGACACGGCGGATCTTCCTCCAAGCAGGACAGACCTCCATCGTATGCTCCACCGTGCTGTATTAGATGTTAAGGTATCATTATTACCCACACTTCGCTAGTTTTGGATAAATCACGATTCCAAACTACGGGCTGCAACTAAAAAGTTCTTAACAGAAAATACCAAAAACTAACACGGGAATCAAACCCAGGATAACATGCTCAACTTTAATTCGAACTTATATGAAAGTGACGTAATACTTCTTTTGATATATGTAATACTAGCTACCGCCCGCAGCTCCGCCCGCGTTAATATCGAAAATTATCTCAAGAGAACATACTCCCGGGATAAAAACTATCCTATGTCCTTTCCCGGGACTCAGACAATCTTTATACCAAATACCAGCTGTTTGCGCGTGAAGAAGTAACAAACATACACACTCACAAACTTTCATCTTTATAATATTAGTGTAAAATGTGATTAGTGTGACGTGATAATTGTAGTATCCTTTTCTGTTTGATCACCACTTTTTACGTGTTGAAACATGTCGTCTGAAAAAAACAAGGGCTGCGCCTATTTTCTTTTCGCCGACTCCTACGATATCTAAGCGGAATTCACTTTCAACATAAAGTTAATGGCCATGGGACCCACTAATTGCGTTGTGTGTATGTCAGATACTGAGTTGTGGAGACGGCAGTGGCTCCGTGGACGTAAAAGAATAGCACCATCCCATAACCTCCCACCAGAGAAAGGGCAGCAGCATTCGCCGTGCTTCTGGGCATCGCAACAGCTACACTGCGATTATGGGACTCCCCTTGGGAGAGGCCTATGTCCAGTAGTAGACGTTTTTCGGCTGATATGATGATGATGATGATAACCTCTGATGAACTTACTTAAGAGCCCATGCATACGGCGAATAATAACGCGTCGCACGGCGCTGTAAATGACCAAAAAACAGATTTTCGTATTTCCATCGATGCAAACGCCCGTACAATGCGATACAAACGCGCGTGAGAAGCGCGAACAGAATTCGTCCGTATCGCGTTTGTTTGTTGGAGAAACATAGCAGAAACAATACATACGCGCGACTGCAGCGTCTGTATTGCCGTATCAGCGCGTTTGTGTCGATACAAATGCGCCACTAAATTTTTGTACGTGTGCAAAGGTTTACTGTCTGCGTCTGAATTGTGTTTGAAGCAAATTAGCGCGCGTCATCTGCGCGTCGTCGTCGCGTTAGATAAACGCCATGTGCAAAGCCCCTTAAGATTTTAACAGTTAACAGTTTCCTATATTTTTCCCGTAAACTTCATTTCCTTTGATTTATCAACGGTAGTATTTCAGCAGAATCTGTCAAATACATTTTTCACGCGTATTCCCGCCATGGTTTGAACATAAAGGCTTTTGTTTCGTTGTACTTTTAGTTTTGTTTAGCAGCTGGACATTGATGGAGAGGCTTTATGTGAAATCAAATTTTGTTATACAGTTCCACTGGTGACGTTAGTTCCAGGTTTTTTTTTCTTTTACTAAGCTTTTGATGACATCCACCAACACTCATTGTGCCTTTTTTTATTTGATATGAGTTTGCTCTTGACTCTAGTCTAGGTCATAGATGACAGAGACAAAGTCGACGATGGAGCAGCTTACCCAGAAGAAGCCTGTTCTCTCTAAATTTGAAGAGATTAGGGTTGTATGCGTTCGTTTTTATCGTTATTAGGGGGAAATCTCAAGAGGCGCCTGGACTTTTGGGGGAAAGACCTAGAAGTGCGGGATTTTTACCTCATTAAACCCGCCCTCATAATCATCAACACATCAACACCCCGGTACCCCTTCTTTTAACGACGGGAAATCATCAAATGACTCCTTCCGCTATGGGCGGAGCAGAAGGGAGTGTCAGGCTCTTACTGACTAAAATCCATCCGTGTTCCTCCAGTTCCTTCGTTTTCTTCTGGCGTTAAAGTTTACGAGCGTAGCATTAGCGTTTTTTAGTAAGTAAGTAAGATCGAGCAGAAAACGCCAGAAGAAAACGAAGAAGAAAACCAATGAAGGCAACAAGAAGACGCTTAATGCTGACGGTGATTGTAATGTTGTCCAAAAATTTTTGAATAAATTCAAAATTGTTTAATTTCACTTCGTCATGTTTTCACCAAATATTAATTTTCAGAAGGTGAACACCGTGCCGAACTTAAAAACACGTAATTTTATTTTGCTCAAAGCTATAAAAAATGTCCCACTTTCTATTACCTACTCTACAAAGTAAAACACAACAAAAACAGTAGTAAAATCCAATAAATCAAAACAACTCATCAGTCTTCAATCGAACCACAAGGTGACTAGAGTGAGTTTTATATTTAAACTAGCTTTTGTTCGCGACTTCATCCGCGTGGAACAGTTACTTTGGGCAGACATTTATATTTTTAAGATATGTATAGTTTATTTATTTTTATCAAGTGGCTAAATAATAAGGTTCCTGGTTTTATCTTCAATAATGGCGTACTTCCATACAAACTTTCATCCCCTTATTTCAACCCCTTTAAACCCATTACTCGCGACAAAAAGTAGTCTATGTCCTTCTCCAGAATTAAATTTATCTCTATTCCAAATTTCATCTAAATCGGTTCAGCGGTTACTGATTCCCCATACAAACTTCCACCCCCTTAAACGATGACTTCTGGGATAAAAACTATTCTGTGTCCTTTCTCTGGCTCTAGACTATCTCTGTACCAAATTTCATGTAAATCGGTTCTGTGGTTTAGGCGTGATTGCGTAACACACAGACAAACAGAGTTCCTTTCGTATTTATAACATTAGTTTAAAATCATGCGACACTTTTCAGCTTCAGTCCCTGTGACAATACAACATAATGATAATTTTAACTTGCCAATAGATGGATAGTATAATATTTCAATTGTAACTTTTTATTACAGTTATTTGTCAAAACTACAAAAAACTTCCAACTTCTCCCTAAACTCAATAAATCACATGAAATACAGTAACAAAGTCCCACAACAGTCTTGTTCAAAAGCTCACATCACTCGTCAAATGTCACAGTATCTCGAAATAATCCATCACACAACAAGGAGGTACTTTCAACGGTTGTACCGCGCGCCATTTATCTTGGGACCATCGCAGGAACAAATTAAACACTTTAATACATGAGGCGTGACTAAAAAAGGAAAAGGGGGATGAAAAAAGTGCCCCATCGAGTGGCGGTGAAGATGTTTGTGAGACTGGAAGTGAAGTGGATAACAAACAATCTTTTGAAAACAATTTCAGTGACTCAAGATTTAAAATCCCTGTGAGAGTGTAAGTGGTGTGTGTGGAGAGGGCAATGCTCGGAGTTTCCTTGCGTGATCGAATCAGGAATGACGATATCCGTAAGAGAACCAAGGTTACCGACATAGTCCGAAGGACCGCCAAACTGAAGTAGCAGTGGGCAGGGCACATTGCTCGCAGAAAAGATGGTCGATGGGGCCGAAAAGTTCTGGAGTGGCGACCGCGTACCGGAAGACGCAGCGTTGGAAGGCCTCCCACAAGGTGGACCGATGACCTGGTGAGGGTCACGGGTAGCCGATGGATGCGAGACGCACAGGACCGGTTGTTGCGACACTTGGGGGAGGACTATGTCCAGCAGTGGACGTCTTTCGGCTGATATGATGATGATGATGAAGATTTAAAATAAGAGATAAACTAGCCATGAAACACCACGTTAAAGTCACACTTGTGACTCATTTTGTTATAGAACTGAAATTGATTATTGTTTGTTTGTTGGAGTTCGGCCCCTGAAAGTAAAGGTCCGATTTCGTAAACTCTTTCACTGATAAAAAGTTTCACTAATAACACTATTTTCGCACTACACATGGCACTTCAAATATTACTTTTTATGCCGGGAAAATGCACCGCTCATAAAAAGATGGGCTTCAAAGGTGAAACCGCGGACAAATGATTTTTTTAAGGATGGGAAATCATCAAATGACTTCTTCCGCTCCGGGTGGAGCGGAAGGGCATCAGACTCTTACTGAATAAAACCCATCCGTGTTCCTTCTAAAGCCCTTTTCGTTTCAGGGCCGCGGTGACTCTTTCGAACAACTTCCGCAACCCTGGGTGGACAAATGCTAGTCTTTGCGGTAACCGATCGTCTGTTACCCTGAATCCATTGACAGAAAGAGGATGCATTTCAGATTAAGGCTGATATCGATATGATTTGTCAGAAGAAGACGATATATTCAATGAATAACAAACATTCTTAAAAACTGAATTCTACCGAAATCTATAGCTGGGTTACGGGTTACGGGAACGGTGGGGAACGGTGTTACGGACCATAATGTTACATTCGCTGCGAACATGTTATGTTACGCCGTGTCCTAAAATCCGTGTAAAACAAAATACGTACGCATCATGTTCGTGCTCGTTTCCACGTACTGCCTATACGAATGCTAGCTTTGTAACATGTTACATCACGCCCCGTTACAATGGTCAGTACCCACCTTATGATTGAAATTATACTGTTACATTTGCATTGTTTAGCTTAATGTTTAAAACTGTAGAAGAAAAACCTTGTATATTGTGTTTTGATTAGGAAACAGAAGCATGGTTACAAACATCAACGTCTTTGACTTTTTTGATTTTGTCGACTTTGTCTCTGTCATCTATGACCAAGACTAGAGTCAAGAGCCCATCTCAAATAAAAAACTAAAAATTAAAAAAAATCATTAACAACAAACTCAAAATCACACTTCCAGCCAAACTGAATCCACAACAGCCGTTAGCCATCAGTTGCGCGCCGTAACGCTAGCAAAAAACTCAAGTTCGGTCCCCCTCGATATCCGGATTCTAAATCCGTCCAACTACCCACGTTTGACGTTTACCGAAACGATACCTTTGATTAGTAATTTTGTATTTCGGAACACGTAAATAGTTTGAATCGACTCGGAATCGAATGGGACGTAAACGCGTTTGGTGGACTTTTATGAGTGCGACCTTTTTCGTAGTTGCTTCAGAATTGTTAATGTAACTTCGAATGAGAAATGGATGTTTTTTCATAATGGGAAGTGAGGAGTAATTAAGTTAAAGGAAAATATATGAATAGAGTTGCTCTGCGTGGTTTTGATGTTTTTGATTTCATTGGAAATAGAAGTACGACCAGGTTAGAAACAGTCTAATTTTTTTTTAAGCGATCACTGAAAGTCAGCGTTGTGCTGTTGCTCCGCCCCTTTTTTTTTTAAGGATGGGAAATCATCAAATGACTCGTACTGACTAAAACCGATCCATGTTCCTTCTAAAGCCCTTTTGTGTTCCGGGGCCACGGTGACTCTTTCGAACAAATTCCGCAACCCTGGCAGGCTCTGGCCTTACTCCTATGCTGACATCTCTTTGAGGCGTGCGTGGAACACAACGCGCCATCGACCCGGGCCTGGTTGTGACCGGACAGCCAGCCACCCAAAGGTCGCCGTCCACAGGCCGGGGATCGCCATGCGACTTCCGACGCCCGGGGCGTCTTCTTCTGTAGCGGCGGTGGGGGAAAGCCTTGTCTCTCCCTAGCGCGGCCCGCCTCCTCCTTCGCTAGCATTACTGCTTCGCCCCTGGTGCAGCGTTATGTTCCTGTTGTCATCAAGCATTGTTTGGACAAGCACGACATGTGTGTCTGTCTAGTTTGTAGTCTTTTCTTTTTTATTTCTTTTGTTACCACCAGTCACCAGTCAAATGTTGATATATATATTTGTTTTTAATAACATAATTTAAATGTACTACTAATACTATCGTTAAGGAATTATTAACTAGGTTTATAATTGCTTGCATGTCAGTCATGTGACAATAAATATTATTTATTTCTTTTAATTTCCAAATCTACCAGGCAGTTCTCGGTAGTTAAACATGTGTTTAACTACCGAGAAATATATGTTGCCTAAAGTTTTGGCTGCGGAAACGAATTTACTTGTTAAAACTAGTAATTGTACCAGCTTAAATTTAATATATTGATACATACATAAAGAAAGAAAAAGAAAGAAAACACACGTCACAATGGTTATTTTCACCTTAAAGGAAACATCACTCAATCCATTGCGGATCTAAAAGCGTCATCCACAAAAGTTACAATCACAAGCGAGCGATGGAGCCAAAAATACTTGGACTAATATGCCTGAATCAAGTTCTCCAAAATTAGAATCGTCTAGACATCATCTGACTGCATCTTCAAGAATGTCGCTGGGACGAATCATACAAAAACCTAATTATACAATGTTTCGAATGTGTAACTTGATACTTTCTAGGATTTTTATGTCCTTTGAAAAATTTGGATACACGTACATCTTTGATGTAGTTTTCGGCTATTTGCGTTCAATTATGAGCACAATTATTAATACTTTTTAGGGTTCCGTACCCAAAGGGTAACCAACGGAACCCTATTACTAAGCCTTCGCCGTCCGTTCGTGCGTCCGTCTGACTATCAGTGGGCTGTATCTCATGAACCGTAATAGGTATACAGTTGAAATTTTCACAGAGTATATATTTATGTTGCCGCTATAACAACAATTAACAAAAAATAAAAGGAGGCCCCCATTCAAGAAACATGTTTTTTCGGCTTAAGGTACGGAACCCTTCGTGTGCAAGTCCGACTTGCACTTGGCCGATTTTGAATGATGATTTCAAAATTATTGTAAAACGATCATGAGTTATTCATTTTAAAAATAAAAATATTTCCACAATTAAATAATTTACAACTCATGCTGATTACAGATCTGATGGTCTATCATTCTCGTAATTATAAAGCGTTCAAATTCAAGTAACAATGTTATCTCAGCAATAAAAGATGTCAGTAACATGTTTTTACATCTGGGTTTCACTTATTAAAAAACCTGTTAATAATCGCTTAGCGATTTGATACGACATCTGAACTTCTACCGTTATTTTCATGGCAGTTTCATCGTATAACTTCTTTAATCGTGAAAAAACCACAACGGCTCACATCTCTCCAAGCACGTTCTCAAACTTTTTTAAATCGACACCCATATCGCCAACCCTATCCATTCGTAATTTACGATCTCACCCGAAGTTTTACGACGTCATTCGGGCTACGTCACAGCCAAGACTCCGTTAATGAGAATGGGAACTATCAGTCAGCAACCGGCCGGAATCAACGGTATTGGATAGAAAACGGATATCTATTTCTGGTTTTTATCTTTCGTTCTATGTAAGTGCACGTACGGTAAAAGTGTGGGATCTCCTTATTCAATTTTACGGGCTTTTTGCTTTATGTGGAGAATAATGCCGCGGATTTTGAACGTGGCCATTACGCTCGATTGGTGTTGGATATGAGGATATATGAAATGTGTGTGTGGGTTTGAATCGATAGATTTCTATTGGCTACTTTGGTGGTGATAGTTATTGCATGGTGTGCGTTCCCTATATTGTGGTTTTTCTTGAAAGATATGAGACGGAAAACATTCAAATATACTTATTTAGTAACTTATTTTGATGATTGTTGTTTAAACTATTTGATTATTTTTTTTATTTGCAAGATAAAATCCTTATTAAACAATTATGAAAGACTGTTTGAAATGCATTCATGAGCTATGATGTTATAAAGCTTCAAAGTTGACAATTAGAAAGAGAAGTTCGATTTCAACTCTGACGTCAAAAATACTATGACGCCTGTATAGCAGTTTGTTAAATGCGAGAGGGACAGATATATTTAAAATAGTTATATCTCGTTTGTTTTTCGGTCAATTTTAATTCTATTTTGCCTGTAAGTATTATAGTTTTGTAGATTTAAACTGTTTTAAATATTTTTTTCATGCATATTCCCTATTGGCTCATAGTTTGGAGAAGCAAATAAATATGCCTGAAAAAAAAACAACCATATCACATAAAATATAAAATTATTATACTGAACATGACACAATACTTACTATGACTTACAAAGTTCAATAAAATACACATTTTACTTATTTTCATAAGCCATTTTTAAATGAGATCAAACGTTTAAGATATGATTCATGGAGTTTCTTCTAAGTACGTATTGTTTCTGTGATGGAGATCAAACGATATTTCAAATGGATAATGCTTCCATACATCTTCCATTGTTTTATGATGACGCGTCCGAAGATATTTATGAAAAAAATAATGACGTGTTTTTCATAAATTGATTTGTTTTTGACTTTGAGGTAATGTCAATAAGAACACTTTTATTTATGTATTTTACTGGGTTAAGTGGTTTAGTTTTGGGATTCCATCATACTAGCTTAGAAGTTCGATTTTCCGTTCTTCTGACCCGAATGCGGCTTGTTTTCGAAAGGATCCTCGGGTTATTTTTTCCATTCAGAAAATAAACAAACACGTGTGCCTCGTTGCATATTTTCTATGTTAGGAGAGCATTCAGGTCTCCGAATGAAGATTCTTAATCAGGAAACTGTTCGTATGAGGGCGGCCTAAATGTGGCATCATTTTTCTTGTTGTAACCGCAACGCAGTGTACAATTATACGGAAATATCATCATCTTAACCTATAGGGTCTTTGAGTAAAAAAATCTAATTAGTCCGTCAGATGGATTACAAAAAATATTGGACACGTATTTTTTCTTTTGTCTCGTAAACAAAAGATGAAGACGATACAGTGCGTTGAAAAGTCGTCTGACGTCACTTACCAGTATGCTTTTTACTGAAACGTGACGTTACTAGCCCCCATCTTATCTTTGATCTTCGTAATTTTTAATTGATTTTATAAAATAAAAAAATACGGGACCAATATTTTTAGATAACCTAACTGACTAATATTATTAAAAGGGTACAATATGGATATTTCCCTACTGTACTCTATTGTTAAAGTTGAATTTAAAATCGGTTGACTAATCAATTATTTTTGTTGCAGTCATCCTTAAAAAGGAATCCGGGTATAGAGTTATGCGGTACATAGAGTGATGTCCCGCATACCTCCTCTGAAAAGGGAGGATCCTCCGACCAAACGGTTGTTGTGTCCAGTGGGCAACTGGCCGATAGTTTATATTCGAACTGTTGTATATGTTCAAATCGCATGGAGAACTTTTAAGTTTCTTAGTTTTTCATGTGGCGGCATTGATGACGCTACACGGGAATAAATAGGTACCTCCATGCAAATGCCTCCATGCCAAAGCATGAGAACGTGGTCGGCTTTGAACGTGCACGGCTTTGACGCTAGATAATATAGACCAGGGATGGCGAACCTTTTTTGGCGAACGTGCCATTTTCATTACAAAAATAATTTTTGCCATGATGTGTCACCGAAAATCTTGACTTGGTGATACAATGGACAAAAAATAACACTAGACGCTACTAACTTAACTCTTTTTTTGTAACTATAAATTCATAAAGCAATCTTAATGCCAATCAGCTTTGTGTTCAGCATGATTTCAGTTGTTGCTAATCATTCAAGATGCTAAGTAATCTTGTATAGGCGTCCCCAAATTATTTTGCTGCGTGCCACGACTAGCACGCGTGCCATAGGTTCGCCATCCCATCTAGCGTTGCATGTTCATATGAGTAAGATATACTTAAAGTTCCTGCACGTTCCTTATAACAGAATGGGCATAAATAAGTCTTAAACCCTGATACAGTTGATTAGTTGCGTAAAATGCAAGTGCGATACTGGGGTGCTGATACGCGTTATTGAAAGCTTTATGTGATGAAATATATAAGTAATTCCAATAAGCGCCGAAACAAACCTACATGCAAATGCAGAGAATTGAATGAATGGGCTATAGTCTAGAGTAGACTAGATAACGTGCACGGCTTTGAACGTGCACGGCTTCGAATGTGCACGGCTTAGACGCTAGATAGTATAGACCTTGTAGCGTTGCATGTTCGAAACTAATGAGTAAGATATACTTTACAATGACACTTCTATGCTGCCACTTGTAGTTTTTTTTTATAGAATGGGCATAAATAAGTCTTAAACCCTGCTAAAGTTGTTTAGTTGCGTAATATGCAAGTGCGTAACTGGAGTGCTGATTCGCGTTATTGAAAGCAGGATGTGATGAAATATATAAGTAATTCCAATAAGTGCCGAAACAAACCTATGTTATGACGAAATTTTATAATTAGAATCTCCGCCAGCCGTACTCAAAATAGAAAGGTCTCGTATGAACATTTTTATTCAAAACTTCGGATGATACGCCTTAACTTTTGAGCTCATCAAGGCTAATAAAGTTAAATTACAGATGTCATATCCTTCTCCATACAGACCCCGCCGAGCTAAGCCGCGGGCAGAAGTTCGTTTAATAACGGGCAGTTTGGAAAAGTCTGAGTTTTAGACTGGACTTAATAACAATGGAGAGGTTATTTTATGTCTATTTATTTTTATTTGGCTTTATCAAACTGGATATGTAATAGCTGCCACATATTTTTATTAAAAAACCGGCCAAGTGAGAGTAGTGAGAGTGAGAGGTTCCGTACCATAATCTATAAAATAGCATATAAATCGCGTTTGTTGTATGGGAGCCACCCTCAAATATTTGTTTTATTTTAATTTAATTATACATTTTAAAGTGAATACATAACTAAATATTCTGTGAATATTTCAAGCGTCTACCTGTTATCGTTATCAATATCGAGCAAAAACGAGCTTAAAAATTATAATATAATATAATATTAATTTTATTCTGTTTTTTAGTATTTTTTGTTATAGCGGCAACAGAAATACATCATCTGCGAAAATTTCACCTGACTAACTATCACGGTTCATGAGATAATATTCCTGGTGAAAGACGGACAGACAGACAAACGGACGGACAGCGGCGTCTTAATAATAGTCTTAATAGGGTCCCGTTTTATCCTTTGGGTACGGAACCCTAAAAATGGAAATGTGCGAGTTATGGTGATAAAACATTGCTGAGTAACGAACCATCTTACAGCTATTTAAACATATATCTTTCTACAATGTGTAACTGAATAAATGCAATACCTACATAAAAGGGGTAATTGTACTTATCATTATTACAAACTTACTATTAAAACACCAGCTGTTCGGTAAATTTTGTCGACTTATGCGCACATAAATATTTGGGGCAGTAAATTTTCTATAGCGATTTTGGGGTTGATCCCATAGTAAAAGTTGTCACAATAATGAGTACAATGATCTCTTTTAATGTATTACGTTTATTCTGTTACACATTGCATGTGTCGATGCGACACGTGCTCTTCTTCCTTTATTTACTCTTTTAACTTTTATGTGGTTGCAGCTAAAATAAAGCTTCATTATTTGGCCTTGAAAATATGTTAATTCATCATTAACATTGAAGTTATTAATATCTCTCTCCATTAAATAACTATTTTTTCTTCGACTTGGACTTGTGCCGGTTGTCGACGTTCTTTAAGCATTGTCGATCTCAATATTTTGTCGGTTATTAGAGACAGGGAGACGCTATCTGTCTGCATTTCATATACCTAATTGCTCCTCGTCCTTCGCAGTTTATGGTCCTACTCTCAAAGAGCAAATGAAACCGGTTTCAAAACAGGAACCACGCTATAAAATCATCTAATTAAACATATGACAAAAGCCGTGGTATATAAAGCTGTATCTCGTCTTCGGCTGCAAAATTAACTTGAAATTCAACGAAGGTTATAACTAATTAATTCAACAAAAAGATGAAGCCGGCATTACATCTGCTAGGAACATGTTACGAATATATTTTGAACAATGCAGCTCAAAATGAGAATACGGAATTCATTCGATGATATATACCGGAATTCATTGAACAAAATGATGAAAAATTAATTTTATTGCGCCGCTTGCAACGGAAGGTATACGGTAACGGTTCTGATACCATCGCATTTTACGGATGTAATTTTATTTCAGAGAATTTCTGTTGAGTTTTACTATTGTGTGGAAATTTTAATTGATGAACTCAATATTGTTATCAAGTTACCTATTTTTTTTGCATCATATTTACGCGGAGTAATTGCAGATTATTTTATTAATTAATCATTTAATATTGTTCGAACTGTTGCGGAATTTGTTCGAAAGAGTCACCGCGGCCCTGGAACGCAAAGGGCTTTACAAGGAACACGGATGGGTTTTAGTCAGTAAGAGTCTGACACGCCCTTCCACTCCACCTAGAGCGGAAGAAGTCATTTGATGATATACCATCCTAAAAAAAAAAAAAATTGTTCGAACTGAAGTTTTTATACAACTTTCGGAATGCTGATTCAGAGGTTGACTGATTTTGTAAATTGAAGACACAAAAATCGATTTCTGTTTTAAAACTATTTCTTCTTAAGTTCTAACTAATTACCAAACAATTCCGTTCCAATCTACCAAAACTTCACTTTACTTAATTAAGAAAAACGTGAGAATCTAATTATAGCAAGACATTTTGGGCTCGCGTTTCCAATAAATAGCTGACACACACACAGTTACATAAACCTAGAGTACTATTCCCTCCCTAATGTTTCCATCAGTGACAGCTGAACTTCAGTTAAAACAGAATGACACCGGCATACCTTTCCGTCGCAGCCGAGTGAACGAACCCGAGTACACCCGAGCGGGGAACACGCTTGCGCTTGCGCAGTCAAAAATAGCCTGACGGAGGGCGCTCGCTCCCCCCTTCTTTTGTTCCTATTTTGTAATTCAAAAAATAGAACTGAAGGGTGTTTCGGGATGCGCGTGAGTCAGTGTCGGACGGCGCGCCGGCGCGTGCGTTGTTTCCGTCGCGGAAATCAGATTTATTTAAATTCCGGAATTCCGTTTTTTTTTCTTTTTTGAAGTGGTGTTGAGTGGCTGTGTTGGTAGATACGGATGTGTTGTGAAATTGTGTTTTATGTATATTTTTTTTGGAAATTCTAGTATTTTTGGGTATGTATTTGTGTTTTATTATGTTTTATTATTATCAAAAATGACGCCACGTGCTGATGTTTCGCAGATTTTTGCACGTAATTAACCGCCTGAAAGTTTCAGGTATATTTAAGGAATATCTTTCGAGCCCGCTTATGTATAATGGAACATTATTAAAGTATTTATTAAAATATTTTAAATATATTTTTGCGTTAATAGGCAAAATACGTTGATAAAGAATATTTTTACAAATGGAGCTGATTGGCAAAAACCTGATCGTATGTTATATTCACAAGGTTACCCGAATTCTATACGCAATGAGTAACATAGTATACATACTTACTACTAATACAGCAAAAAGGTAAAAATAAACTTTATTTTGCAAGTTCAATACGTTCTGAAAAGTAACTCGTTTCAGCATTGTTGGTAGAATATAGAAACCCACCATACCAAAGATTGTAATAGTTTAGCGACCTCATTATTTGTAAGTATCGTAAAAATACATCATTGGCTCGCATACTCGTTCATATGAACCGTACTTGAAGTTATTTTAAATAGATTTTAGGTTCAAAAATATTATTTAAAATAAACTTGATTATAATATAACACCCTTAGGCATATTATTATATCATAAATGCGAAACTAAGAGCCTGTTTAACGACCTCCGAATAGTCACTAATCACCGAATAAATTCGAAAATGTAACATATTGGTATGGATAATCCATCTGCCAAGTAAATTTAAGGGAGCTTAATCGTAGGTGGTGAAACCAAGGGCCACTCTGCCCGTCTATTTCATTCTTATGTTTTCACGCCTAAACTGCTATTTCAAATTTAATGAATTGGCAGAGAAATAGATTCGATCTTAGAGAAGAACACAGTATACTTTGTATGCCAAGTTTGTTCCCATGGAATAGTTTTTTGACATTCAGGTGGGCGAACCCGCAGTCAGACGCTAGTATTCCATAAATATTTAACAATCTGCCTGAAATTATTTGAAACCTTGTAATGCTAAATTATTAAAAGCGGCGCTTAACGAATTAATAAAGAGTACCTAGTTACCGACCTCATTTATATGAATTGCTAGTGATGTACTTGGTATTTGCACGTATTTGCGAGCGGAATAACCGCGGTGCTTTCTTTTGCGGATATTTTGGTTGCGTTTTTCGATAGTGATGTTTTGTACCTTTTACTTTTTTAACATAATTAATTAACTATCTCATTTTATTATATCGCGGACCTTGTTCTGACATCTGAAAGAAACCACTGATTTCTGAACTGAGAATTTAAAGTTTAAATTTTAGCATTAAAATAGAGTTTGATAAGTTCTCTACTTCAAAAAGCGGGTATAAGTCAAAGTGAGTCTTCAGACAATGTCAAATTTTTAATATTATTAATGAATAAATAGCATTTATTTATCTCCACCACATAACGCAATAAAAACAGTTTATAAAATACAGTACATGTTTTCAATCCGTATTAAAACATTGGTGTTGTGGAGACTGGAGCCTGTACTAGGAATACCTGTGTTACAGGGCTCCTGGCCTCCCAAACTACCCAGATTAGTTGCTACAGTACAAACATTTACAAAGAGCGATATTTTTGACTTGATGTCAAAATAAATTAACAATTTAAAGACATATTTGCTTAACTAATTGACCAAATTAAAACTATTCCTTCAGCCACATCGTTAAATCCAGATAGAGAATTTTCCGTATTATACTTTTCCATTAACATTAATTTAACCCCATCAATATATCATATTCAAATATTCGCAGCACATCACTAGTGTTAGCGTTAATAATTCGCTCGTCCGTCCGTACTGTAAAGGGGCCAACAGACGATCCACAGCGGTCAATAACATTTACAAAGAATATTTCTGAACATTTTCACTTTAACTATTTAAATTGTTTTAGCCATTTAAGTGAGCCATTGATTTGTATTGGGATTTAGAAGATTAGTTTAGGGATTTCCTTAGAATTAAAGATAAATAGGAAATCAGCTGTTTAATGTGAGGAATGAATGGGTTATCGTTTCTTGTAAATTTGTTATAGCATACCTACTGTATTTTATAGTATGTGGACTAGTTGCTATATTTAAGGTTATGGTAACTAGGTTTAATGTGGTATGTTGTAATATGTTGGTATAGATCACGCTCTCGCGGTTTTGAGTAATTAATGTTTTTTTAGTGGTAAGAATTTCAGAAAGCTAAAAATTTTGAGAATTATTTTCAATATTGTCGTTGAAACTTATAGACTTATGATTTTTGCTTCACTTTGATTGATTTTGCTTAAAATTGCAAGCATTTTAAAGATTTGTTATGTCGGAGGAATACTTATTTTTCAATATATCTGAAAATAAATATAGTGGTTTATTTAAATAATAATTATAACTATTACAATACAAAAGATGTCAAACCACCGGTTTTTTACCTAAGATAATACCTACATCTAAGAATTGCAAAAACTCTTGTCCATTAAAGCAATACACTAGCAGAATACTCTTAATAATGCACAATTGCACACCATAAATAAATCACGCAAAAGAAAAACACAATCATAGGTTTTCAATTTAAAGACCAGAAAAGTAAATTGGAAACGCAAAATGGATAGACCGAAATGACTCACCTAAACCATAAATAAAGTCTACACAAACGTCCATAAATCACTGTTTTGCTCCATGTGCAATTATATCTGTTTACTCTTTTATTTAATTTATTTCGATTACATTTATATATTATAATTTTTATATTGATTCAAATTCCTAGTGTGGGCAAAGTTAAAAAAAAAAAAAACATGAACCGCCACTCGTCCTTTAAAAGGTTCATTAGAAAACCAGCGTCAGACAGCATCAATCTGTCTGACATATCGCTGAAATGGACCTTTTTAGTGCAGCCGTGAGACGCACTTAGTTTTTGGCATAACTACCTTTTTCTTGTTTTTTTTACCGTGCGTGTTTCATGTACCTGTGCTAAATAAATTTTATTTTTTCTTTCTTTCTTTCTTTTGCGCAGAAATATAGCACTATGTCAAATAGAAACAGAAGGCATAACTGAATTGAATCATTACCTTGACACATAAAGACAGCTGATGCATTAAAAGTAAATTTATAAATAGAAGATGGCCGCACGCGTTGTTTAAACACCAAAACATTCCTTAATAGAATTGGGTAAAGCAGTGTAACCGATTTTTTTAGATTAATGTTTTGTTCTAGACAGATGTTCAGTTTGCGTCTAGGGTATGAAAAATAATGTTCTGTAGTTATCTTGAAACGTGGTTAGGTTTGAGTATCGATAAGTTATGTTGATAAAACAAAAATGACCGGCCAAGAGCGAGTTGGAATCGCGCTTTTTGTATGGGGGTTGGGAACCCCTTTTTTTTAAGGATGGGAATTCATCAAATGACTTCTTCCGCTCTGGGTGGAGCGGAAGGGCGTGTTAGAATCTTACTGACCAAAACCCATCCGTGTTCCTTCTAAAGCCCTTTGCGTTCCAGGGCCACGGTGACTCTTTCAAACAAATTCCTCAACCGGTTCCGAACCTCCTACAGTTAGTATTTTATTAATAATCTATATATCTATATAAATAAAATGAATCGCTAAATGTGTTGCTAAGCGCAAAACTCGAGAACGGCTGGACCAATTTCGCTAATTCTTTTTGTGTTTTGTTTGTTATTATCAGGATAAGGTTCGTATGAAAGAAAATTTTGAAAAACATTAACATCCGGGCAAAGCCGGGGCTGTCCACTAGTATACAAATATAATAAAGCTGAATAGTTTATTTGTTTGAACGCACTAATCTCTGGAACTACCAGTCGGATTTGGAAAATTATTTTTTTGTATATGATAGCCACATTCATGAGGAAGGCTAGAGGTTATACGGAAACGGAAAATTCCTACGGGAACGGGAAAGATACGGGATATGCGCGTACGAAGTCGCGGGCAAAACCTGGTAGGTATTTTAATATAGCGGCAACACAAAAACACACTGAAAATGTTAGTTGTTCACCGATTAAGGTTCATGAGATACACACAACGGGCAGCACAGGCTAAGTAATAGGGTTCCGTTGGTACGGAACCGTAAAAACTAAACTCATAATCTTCAACTACGATACCTCTGGTCGTCGAACCCGTAGTCTTGTTGTACTCAGTTGCTTGAAATTAAAGTTTATTCTGTTTTATTGCCATAAGATAAGTAAGCCCAGCACGTCTGCAAAGTCTCCCTAGTTAATTTAATTAGACCCTGTATTTTTGCAATTTAGTCTCAAGACTATTCATACAGGAGTCAGAAAAATACGGGTATACAGAGTGTATATGTCACCGGAAAATTGCAGACTGTCAGATTGTTATAAATCTTTATCAGATTATAATATCTCGATAAATTATGTAAAAATCCTTTTGTATACAATGAATCCCATCCAAATTCAATAATTAACATTAAATCCGTGTGTTATTTAGGAAAAATAGTTAAAAATTTCACGCGATATTTTGCAATCTTACGGCGGGCGTTTGCAATTATCCGGTGACATATATAAACAGAAGTTGAAATTGGAAATATTTCAAACAGTGACTTTTTTATATCCGTTGCTATCCTCTGTTATTAAAAAAAAACCGACCAAGTGCGAGTGGACTCGCGCACGAAGGGTTCCGTACCGTTGTCTATAAAAACTATTATCTTAAATATTTATTTTATTCTGTTTTTTAGTATTTGTTGTTATAGCGGCAACAGAAATACATCATCTGTGAAAATTTCAACTGTCTAACTATCACGGGTCATGAGATACAGCCTGGTGGCAGACGGACAGACAGATAGACGGACGGATAGCGGAGTCTTAGTAATAATAATAATAATAATTTATTTCAGACTTAGTCCATAATCCCATCCCGTTTTACACTTTTGGTACGGAACTCTAAAAAGAAGGTAAGAGTTAAAAGAAATATCCATTTGAATCGGAACAAAGATGAGGCGGGACTTACTCTTTCAAATATAAGNATACAGCCTGGTGGCAGACGGACAGACAGATAGACGGACGGATAGCGGAGTCTTAGTAATAATAATAATAATAATTTATTTCAGACTTAGTCCATAATCCCATCCCGTTTTACACTTTTGGTACGGAACTCTAAAAAGAAGGTAAGAGTTAAAAGAAATATCCATTTGAATCGGAACAAAGATGAGGCGGGACTTACTCTTTCAAATATAAGGAATACTCTCTGAAATAGCTTACAGCAAATACCGTTTGATCTGAGGTACACGGCTCTAAAACATTTTAGCGCGAAATGAAACGTTTTAAAATAGGAGCCGGTATTCAAACATGTATGTGGATATTGTCTAGCTGTCTAGCATAAATATACTTGCCCTACTATTAAATTTGTTTATGTTTTAGAGCGAATGAGAGGCCGTGACGTTATATTTGGATGTTTAGATTTCCGTGGCGAATTCCCAAGAAATGTTTCAGTTTCAGTGACTTTTTGGGTGGTATGATTTGAATGAAATAGTTGACGAGCTATCAAACTCAAAGCATTTATTTCATTAAACCATTACAGGCACGTTTGAATTGTCAAGGTCGGTGTCTCCAAAGAGATGAAGCCATTTGCACGTTCCAAAACGTAGATCTCTATGGAGAAAAACGCGCAAGAAACTACACGGACACTTTTTTAAATCAATGTTTTTTACAATCATTAGTGTGAAAATTAAATTTAATTAATTATATGTGAGAACGATGCAGAAAGACTTGCTCGATCAAGCGTCTGAAATAAAAAAAAGCAACAATTCAAAGAACAAATAATTAAATTAGTCTGCTGAATGGTTTGGAGAGCTTATGTCCAGCAGTGGACGTCTTTTGGCTAAAATGATGATAAGAGAATTAATGAGAATCAAGTAAAATGAGGTATGGGTACATACTGCGTGAAAAAAATTTATTGCTGTTAGGAAGTAAAGTGGGGGGACAATCGCCTCGAGGCATTTTGTATTGCCAAGCTGGTCAAAATTGGTAATCATTCAGATAACATAGACAGGGTAGTAAATATAAGTAAATTAAATACTAAGATGAGAGCTGTATGCCCTGGCGCTTGCCTTAATATGGCTCGCACGTCCGAATTTAGTTTTTTGGCCTGATAGACATTGTATGGACGGCGAAATTAAGATAGACGCAAAAGAATTATTTAGAAATAAGTGACTCACGAATTTATGTGACTGGTTCACAATTGAGGTAAATATTGTTTTTAATTATTTCCCTTCAGAATACTTGCACCTCAACAAAAACAAAGGGTAACAAATACCACATAGCAACGCTAAGCATGCCAACTAAGCTTCACAGCGCAGCTCCTTAATAAATTTCATCCTTGCAAACCATCCGCCATCACGCTCTTTGCTAAACTGGAATTTATTATGTCTCAGTAATTTTGATAAACGTGAAAGCTCAAAGACAAAGCGGATTCTGTTTCTTAGAGCATGTTGTGCAGGATGCGAATGTCGTGTAAATGTGAGACGGTTGAACGTGTTCCGACTTGTTGAGTCTAAGATGTGTGAAGATGTGTTCGGTGGAGATATATTTAGAGTTTTGAGTTAAATTGAAAGTGATTTGTGTTGCCTAGTTAGTTAGTAATTAATTGAATGATGTGTAAAAATACTGTTAAATATGAAAGCACTAATACCATAGTGTTAGTGCATCTTTTTTAAGTGATGAGGCACTTAAAGCTTAGTCTGGAATGCTTTATTCTAAATGTAATAACGTACTCATTGTTGACGAGCCAAATAAATTAAATAAATTATGGTAATAAAACCAGTTGATATATTTTTATAACGTACTAGCCGACGCCCGCGGCTCCGCCGCGCCCGTGTGAATGTCGAAAATTATCCTGACGGAACATACTCCCGGGATAAAAATCCTATGCGTTATTCCAGACTTTAATCTACCTCTGTGCTGAATTTCATCAAGATCTGTTGTTTATTTTTATTTTATTTTATTTGGGCTCAGTGGTGGGGTTACAGCAGAAAATAAAATACTGCAACACATTTTATTTCGATATAAGTATCTCCATAACAGTAGATATGGCAGCCCAAAGAAGAGAAGAGAAGAGAGACAGATCGCATGTCTACCGTAGACTTGCGATTTGTAAAACTCAAAATGACATTGACGTATGTCACATTGACATTGACGTTTAAAATATTGCGTTAATATTTTATTGTACTTAGCCTCCACTACCTCAAGAAAGCCTAAGCGAGTGAAGAAGCAATATTTTAAAGCCATAAATTAGTTTATTTAGAATAAGAATTTTACACGATAAATCCATATTTAAATATATATAATTCCCCACACATTCCTAAACAGTAACTAGCATTACATAACATTACATAAATTACCAATTTCATAAACATCAACTTCAAAGCGGACATAACTACGTAATTACACGATTAATTTGCCACAACTTAAGCTTTATAATTTAATTATGCCCCTTCTAACACAATATTATGTAATTAAAACAATATTAAACTAAGTTGGGAACCCTTTGACCATAGAGTACGGAGACTCCTTGCGGCCAATCCGGAGAATGCATTGCCAACTTTCCATACAAACCAAGTGTGTCAGGGAGTGGCACCGTTTGCTTATAGAAGTTGACGGCTCCTGACAATTCTGACTGTGGCTATGAGGCTATAACAGCCGAAACTCGTGCTTAGGGAAATAGGGTTTCTGGCTGTTTTGAAAACATAGACAAAAGTAGTCAAAAGAAATGTTTACAAATGTCAAAAGTTTACGAAGTGGTGTGCGTATTAATTTATATGATAAACAGAGACAACTACAATCACGTTTGACGTCACTTGCAAGTCACGCCGTATTGAATTTGTCCCATCTTGTACAAACAACATTTTAGACGAAAGAACAAGGATAAAAGAATAAGTAACACATTAATTGTGCGTACAGCTAAGGAGTGGAATTCCCTGCCAGAGTCTGTGTTTCCTGATAGCTACAACCTAGGAGTCTTTAAATCAAGAGTGAATAGGTTACTTCTAGGCAAGCGTGCTCCATCTTCGACCACATCATCGCTTATTATCAGGAGAGATAGTGGTCAAACGCGTGCCTGAAAAAAAAAATGGTTGTCTGTAAAGTCGGTTTACGGACGATGGTTAAACGTGACAACGTCATAACAAAACATTGATGAAATGATCGTAACGTTACAATGAGCGTAACGTTACAATGAGTCATCCTTTTTCGTGCGTGCAGCCGGCGTTCATCGATTTATTAGACGGTGTCACGTCAAAAGTACAAAAGCAAATCACGCAGTTGTCAGAAATCGTACTATTTTAGTAACGTTTTTCGAATAAGTATTCTTAAGTGTTACATTTTTATAATAGTTTGCGCCCACAAATAGTTTCAACAATGGAAGCTACAGTTGTTCCATGCTCTGTACCTTTGACCAACTATTTTAGTGTTGTTGGAAGGTCAACAGTAATAATTGTTATTATCTTAAGGGTTAAGTTATGTTATCATCTTCATGTCTTCATCTTTGTGTTTGCTTTGTTGAGATTTGGCACGGAGTACCCATTTGCTACTGATTATTTTGCTTCATGTACAACGAAGTTCAGGTTTTCCTTTTAAATTGATGGGAAGTCGTGAATTCTTAGTGGTTGCAAGAGCAAACTTCGGGATTAGGTTGCCAGCATGAAATAAGAATGTCGTTTATTCTTAAGATCAGTGTACAAAATCCTCGTTCAGAGTGCACTTAAATTATATGTCGCTGAGTTAAAACTAATAAAGTCTTTAATCAAGTATTACTTGTAACTACAAACCTAAAAAAAACTAATGTGCAGAAAATATTTAAGGCTACATCAACTATTTAAGGCCAGAGTTTTTTTTTTATAATAATATTATATAGTCGTGTAAGCGTGTTGTGTGGCTTTAAGTTTATCCTAAGTAAAACGTATGTTCTACCTTCTTAGCTTATTCTTTAATAACCCTGCAACACAGAAAAACTGTAAATATTTAGCAATGTATTCTGTAAGGGCCTTTGCACACAGCGTACAAAAATTTAGTGGCGCATTTTTATCGATCGCTGTTACGGCGATACAGATGCGCTGCAGTCGCGCGTATGTTTCTGCGATAAACAAACGCGATACCGACAAGCTTTGAAGTTTGTTTCGCGTTGTACGCGCGTTTGTATCGATACAAATTTTTTGGTCGCTTACATTCCCGTGAGCGAGCGTTCGTAAATCGCGCGTCGTCGGCGCGTATAAAATACGCCGTGTGCATAGTAACCGAATCATTATTAAAACGTCCAGCAAATCCCCAAGACGTTCTTAAAGGACAAGATCCCACAAATCCTAAAACATTAATTACTTAAATTTTCTTTTGAGTAATATTTACGAGAGTCTCATCCTTCCCTCCAATTCTCGACGTTGTACAATGGCGGACAAAGGTGCGGATACAGAGGCGTCCGTATACTCCGACGTTTGGGTACACATCATATTGAGGGAGAATTCCGCTATGCATCCGGTACCGGCGTCCTTTGTAATACTGGTGTATAATAGAGTGCGTTTGATATTATTTTGGAGTGATTTTGTGTGTTTGATGTTAGCCTTTTGAGTAATTGTAGATAAGTTGAAGATTACTGTGATGATTCTTAGATATTAAATAAGTGTAATTCGTTTTCAACACATTATGCAGATACATTTTAATGGATCGGGAAGGCTAGTGCTGCTAAACTATTTATGGTAAATTTTCTAGAACGAAGTTTATCATAAAATTAAGGAGAAAATTGGCCAAACGCGCATGGGCTGCTGTGATCGGTGTGACGAATTGATATTTTCCTTTTAAAAGACCGAAGATTAAAATAATAGTACGTTACAAAACATGTTTTTTTTTTGACGTGACAACGTCTAATAAATTGATGAACGTCAGTTGCACGCACGAAGAAGGATGACTCATTGTAACGTTACGATCATTTCATCAATGTTTTGTTATGACGTTGTCACGTTAAACTATCGTCAGTAAACCGACTTTACAGACAACCAATTTTTTTTTTTAAATAATTTAGCATTTTAAAGCACCTGAAAAGGGAAACGGTACCATTTATACTAGCAATATCTGTATGTATATGATAACGGTTATCAAAGGCCTCCCACACAAAATTCCATTTACGATCCGTAGTTTCAGAACATATCTAGGTATAAACGATTGCCCACGCATTGGTTTGACACCTACATCAAATATTGTAATTTATAAATAATAACTTCATTCAAATGAAAGGATTCGTCGTTGAAGCCGTGGGTTTAATTTTCCATATCTGTATCAAAATATACTCTGATTCATTTTTAAAAAAAAGGTTACAGGTTCACTGTTATATTTTTGGATTTTGAATCGCAAAACTCACCTATTCATATCTGCGATTTATTTAGCACGGGATGAAAGTGGCTTTAAAGATTTTATCTCTAAACTAATACGAATAAACTGGTCAATTATTGTTTGTTTGTAAAAGCAATTTTTAGATCATCATCTCTGTGTCATCATCAATGTCCACTGCTGGACATAGGCCTCCCCCAAAGGGTTGTCATAATAACCACGCTTGCCGGGCGGGTGTAGCTGCTGCACTGCACAGAGAATGCTGCTGCCCATTCTCTGGTAAGGGGCCGTTCAA
>NDFZ01004520.1:0-36454 GCA_002192655.3 Mamestra configurata
TAGAATCTGTCAATAGTAGACTATGATGTCAAAAGTAGAATCTGTCAAATGTCGACTAAACCCAATGTAGGTACTACTACGCTCGAAAGATTACGGACCCAGAGTTTTTACCGCAAAGCGACCGTGCTAAGATCTCTAGATTATTTAAACTCCAGACTGTCGTCTGGGAGGAATTTTTATTCTAATGGCAATGTAGGTGGGAAAGTTACATCGAAGGCCTCTACCATTTCTTCCCATCCGTTTGTGAGCGGCTGGATAGGATATGGCTGGAGGTGGATCACTGTGTTGCACAATTTCTCACAGGTCATGGCAACTTTAATAGTAAATTATTTTGTTTTAAACTTGAGGCTTCGCCTTTTTGTCAATGTTCTACATCTGACATTGAATATGAACAATCCGCTCATCATATCTTAATTATGGGAGTGTATTCTTTGGCAAACTAATAATATTCAGGTTACATATTTTGGAGTTATTTACTAAACGAACCTTGTGGAAGCCAGAACAAAGTTCCGTGTATGTAAGCGATTTTGCCGGTTCACCCTTGTTTGATAGAACAACGTTTGATATAATATTACTAAATCGAACAACGTTTAAGAAAATCATCACTTTGTATAATATCGTTTCACAGAATTTCAGTTCATCGAATATTTATTTGCTATAACAACATTTGCGCTAATGATCAAAAGGTATAATGTTCATTTGATGTAATGTTCAGATGGTATAACCATGTATTTAACACTTAACCAAACCTTAAATATTCTATGCATGGTCGAGGGTGGGCTTGGTCGACGGAGCCCCGCCTCGCGGGGCTCCTACTTCTGGGTGGTTTATAAAAAAAATAACCACGAAGGGGATGGCGGGGTCTATTCGCTCGCTTCGCTCGCTCACACGACCCCGCCATCCCCTTCTAACCTAACCTATCCGAGTCGGGGTGCCCTAAAGTCCATTAATTCGATAGGTGAAGAACAATGTTAGTTTATAGACGATGAAAGAAACGAATTATTAATGAAATAAATATTCGATACGATCTTTCGACTAAATCATTATTAGTGTAGTGAAACATTAGTTTAAATAAAATTAGTGCATTTGAAAATTCGGCGAAATGAAATTAGTTCATATGAAATTAGTTCAAATAAATAATTACGCTACTTAAATAAAAATTTACCAATGAATTATTCGGTCAAATGAATAATTCTTCAAAATGACTTTATTGCAACTAAAATTCGATTTAGTAATATTATATCAAACGTTGTTCTATCAAACAAGGGTGAACCGATTTTGCCATACCTATTATTACCACTATATAAACTAGAATCAAAAGTAGCTCATAATTTTGGACCCACTAGTATTAGTGTTAATATATAATCCGTGGTGCTTGGTAACTGGGCTTAACCCAGTTGTATATGCCCCTAGGTGCCTATTGGCCTAGCTCAATTCTGTCTCCTGCTTGAATGGAGGGAGGAAATGGAAATTATATTTTTCCCTACTTTTTCGCTTTGCTTTTCTGATTAATTTCGTTGCGGGACAGTTAAATCTTTTCTCCGGGACGCGTCGAGCTTCATTAACTCGGCGTTTTCCTGGTGGTCTCCACTGTTGATTCTGGCTTTCAGGAGTGATTGGGAATGTGTGGGGGGCTTGTCTCGAAAAAAAAAATTTTATTTAAAGATCAAACACATAAATGTTTCTGTCATGATTTAATACCTAGTGAGATCATTCAAAGCGCGTATACCTTGACGAAATCGACTCTTAGAGCACTGTTATACCACGAGGGATACCAAGAATCCTTGTTCTTCCAGAAATCCAGCATGGCTTTGCTGGCACTGTTCCTCCAGGGTTTATCTTCCAGGTCATCGCTGAAGTCGTTGACTCCACCCACGCGAAGACCGAGGGTTAAGTGGAACTGGGGAAGAATCGATACTTAAAATTATAATTAAAAAAACTTTGTTTGCAACCTCTTCACGTCTTGACGGCTGACCGGATTTAAATGTAACTTGGAACATGGGTGGAACAAGTCCTGGAATAGGATATACTGCTCATCCCGGGAAAAATGTCCCAATGGGAAAATTTAAGATGATCACGCGGGCGAAGCCGGTAGTAGAAGCTAGTACCTAACTCGTAAGACCCGCATTCCACGAAGGATTGGACAGTGGTGTATGTGCCTACCCACATTATGTGAGTATGTTCATATCCCATGTAATGCAGCAAGCCTGTTACCGTCGCAACTATTGGCAGCAACAATTGGCGACACTGATTTACCTCTTAAACAGGATGATTTTTGAAGTCAAATCCGAAACTATGAGGAATAACGAAAAATACTTAAAGAGCCTCGGGCCTGATTTTGATGAAAACTTAAACTGCATGATTGGATTTTACCCTGCCTTACTTTGGCCCAGCCGTCAGGTAGGTAACGAGAATAGTCGACTAGCTGTTTCCTGATGTCTCGAAAGACTCGATGAGCACTCGAACCCCATGAGCTTAATGTTTAAACCCCAAACGGCTCAAATATGCAACTCCCAATAAGGTTGTTATAGTGCTTCCTAAAGGGTGGATCGATGACCTGTTGAAGGACACAGGAATCAGCTGGATACGAGATTCACGGGACCGATCGATGTGGTAACACTTGGGGGAGGCCCATGTCCAGCAGTGGTCTTTGATGATTTGTCACTATTGTTTTCTATTGTAACATAATCCTTTAACTTGGATCTACCATACCATCTGATCCAGCGGCGCCATCACAGTTCCCTTCTGCCAGGGAGAAGCATGTCGTACATTGTTTTTCCTCGCGATCTCAAAGAATCCTCCGCCAGGGTTGATAGTGCCGTACTGATCGCCATCCACCAGCATATCGATACCATCTGTAATATAAATGTTAATATAAATTAACTCACCACCATACGCACAAAACGTTTTTGGAAAAGCTTTCATTGTGCGAACAGCTAAGTAGTGGAATTCTCTGCCGGCCTGTAAGTTTCCTGATAGCTTCAACCTCGAGGTCTTTAAATAAAGAGTGAATACGAAAAGTATAATCCTAGGCAAGCTTGCTCTGGCCCGCTAGGGCCAGAGTCTGTCAGGGTTGCGGAATTTGTTCGAAAGACTCAACGCGGCCCAGGAACGCAAAGAGCTTTAGAAGGAACACGGATGGGTTTTAGTTAGTAAGAGTCTGACACGCCCTTCCACTCTACCCAGAGTGGAAGAAGTCATTCGATGATTTCAAATCCCTAAAAAAAGGCAAGCTTGCTCGATCGTCAACCACATCATCGCTTTCCATCAGTTGAGATATTACTGATAAGCGAGATAATCAATAAAACAACATACGTAGCACGATTAATATTCCACTGACGTTAGTTTTGTTTTAAATGTTGTCTATCACTGTCATTGCTTCAGACAATTCTGAGTTTAAAATGTGGACTACCTCTGGCATTACCAATGGAATACGTATCTACTAACTTTTTTCTTGGTTTGAAACCAATTCGTTAATAAAGTAATACCAAATCACAATACAAACAATACAATACAATATCATTATTGTGATGTGGTATTACTTTATTTGTTTTGTAGTAAACAATTCATAAAAGTTAGTTATAAGTCGATTTGCTGCGCTCAGTGCCATAACAGGGTCAAATACCCATTCACCATTTGTTGACAATTAACTCGCTAGCTCTTATTCAAGTGGAAAAGTCTATGAATAATATTTTAAATTAAGCAGTAGGGCTAAACAGTACCTGGTCTCCAAATCATAGTATAGTTATGGAACTCCTTGTGCCAGTTATCAATGCCAATCTTCTCCTGCAGCAGCATAGACCTGAACGGTTCGGAGTTACTGAGCACAGGACCCCCGTACAGCTTCTTGGCAAGTCCAGGGTTCCCTCGAACGAAGGCCACTCTCATGAGACCAGATTCATAGTTATTCGGACCGTATGCGTTGTCTGATGGCTCCAAGTTGATTTCTGGAAAAGTTTTTATTCGTTAGCAAAAAATTGAGCTGAGTGATTTCACGATATAATAGCCTTTAGAGGTATGCTGAAGAGGATGTTCAGTCTTGCAACTTCCGTTGAACAGGGAGGATCCTCCGACCAGACAAGTGTTGATTGTGTCTGGTGGGTAGCAGCTGTGAAATCCCTAGGTATATTTATGCAATGCATATGTGGCGGCATAATATAGATGCCATTACAAGCTCTTGAAAAGCTAGAAGGATTATTAGGGATCATCATTTTGGGGGAATTCCAGCAAGACAGCTCCAAATTATTAATTCAACTAAAAAATCAACCTGGTATAAGCCAGCTCCCATAAGGTAACTTCGCGCGCACTTCTACCCGTCCAAACATGAAGTTGAAGGTGCGTCTGGTGGTGATCTTCGCCGTCGTCACCGGAGGCAGTATCTGCGGCCCCGAGGCGACTTGTCTACACTCTGACGTCTCTACCTTCCCTGTGCATCTGGAAATGTAAAGAGAACTTGAAAGGAGTGTGAAAGAAATATAACAATACTATTTTTCGCGTGAAAGTAGAAAGTTATCCCAAAAGAGCAAACTTCCGGGATAAAAAGTACTCAATGTCTACCCATGAGCTAAGTTTCACACAAATCCGTTCAGCCGTTAAGACATGAAGATGTTGAAACAGACAGACATACAGACAGCCACAGTAAATTAGTATGGATGGCTGTGTTCAAGATATGTTGAAAATTGTGGTAAAAAATATTTGCGGGCTTATTCTGTACCTACCAGTAGATACTAGAACATGAAGTTTGAAGGTAATAACATGAACTAGGTTTTTATAATCAAATCGTCTTGCAGAAGAAAATAAAAACAAAGAAAGAAAAATATTTATTTGGTACTCGCACAAAACAAACAGAAAAGTAAAATAAATTAAAACTTAAACAAGAAAGAACAGCATGAATTTAATTCGTCATGTGCGAGGCAAAAAAGGACCGGATTATTATAACACTGTAATTTTGTGATAAATCTAGCAGATTGTAAACACTCGATTTGTTGTGAACAGGATCTGTTCACAATAAATCGAGAGTTTACTTCAAATACAATAAACTCCAAACAAAACCATAGTTTACTATATACAGGTACTATGGAGAAGAAGAAGTATACAATCCTACGCGATTTATTATTAACTTACGGTATATGCAATATCCTGGTGACGGAAACACTCATTAAGTCTTTGGACGTTGCAATATTTAACACAAAACCGATGAACTAGTAGCAATTCGTTTTAGCGATACTAGTGGTTCTTTCGTTGTTCTTGCTAATATTTTGAAAACTGCAAGTGCTATGTCAAAGTAAGTGAAAGCCAGTACCTGACATTCAGATCCAGGGTCTGATGAAGGAATCCTTCGGGACGATTTGACTCAGTCAACACCGGTGTGATAACGAGTGATTCTTCATCAAAGCTTACTGTGTTGTCCGGAATGTAGACGTTGAACGTATAGTCCTGTAATGGGATAAAGTTTTATACAACTAAAAGCGAAACGTGAGAAGAGGCCACCCATCATTATGAACAACTTTTACCATGAAACATGAAAAAAAACAGTTGTTCAGTACATTTTGTCGAATCATGGACACCTAAATAATTAATGTCCTGCATTCCTGACAACGAAAACCGATTTTTCAAATATCCAATAATGCAGTTTTAGTTTTCGTAAAAATCCAGCTCGAGACTCGTTTCAGTGTTTTTTGATATTCCTCATCGTTTCGGATTCGGCCATTCACGCACACTTTAAAAATTCACCCTGTATACATTAGCCTTGAACCCCATCGAACGATCGTTGTCATTAATCTCCCGCAAACTAGTTGCACCTCCGTGTACTGAACTTACCGGTTCTCCTGGAAACTGGTTCAGCGCATCCCATTCCTTCAACTGCCGAAGACTTTTTATCTTGAACTCTTCATGGAATATCAAATCGCCCGTACAAATAGATGCCCGACCTTGGACCATAGTCTTAGAAATTATACATTTTGTGTCACGATCTTGTATGAAATTGGACCCCATGTCTATTTTATCCGTATTAAGAGATGAGGTTTCTTTAGGAGTTGGTAGATCATTTGGTACCGGCACTGGTTGGCCAGCTGCCGATGTACCGTCTTCGTTGACAAATCCTGATAAAAAACAATGAACTGTTTAAAATATTAGTGTACAATTATTTAGTTATAAATATAATTATGTCTACACCCTAAAAACAAATTCCTGTATGTCCTATGTGTACTAGAGGTATACACAGCGGCAGTACCGTTCGACGCTTTCCATGTGAAATGGCGCAGCAGCGCTTCACGTACGGACAATCCAGCCTGGTCGAAATTAGGGACAGGATACTGTTGTCGCTGCCCCACACCCCATGTACCAGGGACGCACAGCACTTACGCATTGTGGCAAAGAAGCAATCCACATGAGCGTCCGCGTAAATCCTTGATGCGCTGCAGTAGCGGGGCAGCCCCAACAGCACCCTGAACGCGTTGTTGTATTGCACGCAGAGGGCATTGTACGATTTTTGAGTATATATGGCCCACAGGCTGCTCGTGTAAAACGTAATCGACTGATTTTTTTTACCATGGTATGAACCTCCTAATATACAATGATATCCTAGTGAATATGTGCTGCAACAAAGCAATCAGTCTATGTACAACACTTGTTTTTAAAGCCAATCTCAACGTTGTGAGGAATAAGTGCTAGGCAGATGACAATAATATGGATATTGTCTAGGTTAAATAAATATGATTCTATTTAGTCCGTTAGTTAGATTATCAAAACATATTGGTTACGTATTTTTTATTTCATCAAATCAATAAAAAAATATGAAGATGAAACGCATCAAAGATAAGGAGTGGGGGCTTGTAACGTCACTTTCCAGTAAAAAGTTTCACACGAGTTTTCAACGGACTGTATCGTTTTAATTTTTTGTTTAAGTGACAAAAGAAAAAAACCGTGTCCAATATTTTTTGTAAATCTATGTGACGAACTTATTAGATTTGTTTAGTCAAATATTCTCTATTCACATCTGTCTATGATGATAACGACGAGAGGAAAAAAGACCATTACCCATCTTCAAAAACTTACCACTAACAGTATATTCCAGATCTGTATTCATGTATCCCTTCCCATCTTTAATGACATAGATCCAGTAGAATATCGTATCTCCAACCTTCAGTTCAGCGTCACGATTCTTGTACACCCACTTCCCGCCTTTGGGTCTTACAACGTCTTGCTTGATTTCACCTTCGCTTAATCCATTGAATTCCTGGTTGATGTTCCCACGGAAACCGAAGAAAGAAAAGCCGTCATCTAGAAAAACGAGATTTAGTAGGTTTCTTGTGCTAGCAATTTCTTGATTATTGATAGATTCGCGTTTTGACCACAACCTTTCCTGATGGAAAGCGATGATGCGTTCAACGGTGAAGCACGCTTGCCCAGAAGTAACCTTTATTCACTCTTGGCTTGAAGAACTTTGATCTATATATCGTTGCTTAAATTCTAACACCGCGGAAGTCGTCACATTTTGAACCAAAAACGTTTTTGATAAGGAATCGCAAGATGCATCTTTTGGCGAGCACGAGAGTTAGAACCTATGGTGAGACGTTAACTATGAATATTTGAATTATTTGATTATTAATTATTCGTTAAATTTGATGAGGATAAAGTTGTGATAACTATCTACCGTCTCACTTCGCCTGTAAAATGGCAATTTAGCGGTCTGTATGCTGACGATACTTTAATAGAAAACACTTGAAGAGAAGTCAACGTTGCTGTTAATAAGGTAAGACAATGTTTAAAATTACACTAGTCGAAGAGAATAAAAATTGTTAATAAAGTGTTTTCTTCTTCACATTTTTCTCTTAACATTATTTTTTCTTTCTTTCTTTACATTTTTCTGGAATTTAAAACCTCATAGAAGACTTAAAAAAATAAAAATGGCTTAAGTTACTTGGACGCGAATCCTTTGAGTTCGAGCTTTGAACCTTGTAAAAATTTATAGTCTTGCAAAAACTCCGTTTTTTTTTCTTGGATCGTGTTGTTAATTGTAGCTTTACTAATAATATTAATATAGGAGACATAAGAAAGTTTATTTGCGCCAAACATGAAAAAAATATTTATTATGTAAATGTTAATAATATTTTTATAATAAAGTCAGACATGGCCAATGCATTAAAAATTAATCTTATTGAATTCACTTTTTTGCCTGAATTGCTATCGCAAGAAAAACTTATATAAATAACTTGCGCTAACAGATTATGTTAAATTTTGTTGGTTAGCAAATTAAGATATTTAAATAATTAATTTTATGAAAAGTGGTTTTTGTTTCGAGCATTAAGTACAAAATCGGGGTTTTTTTTTATAAAAAGGAATTTTCATCGAAATATTGAGTCCCATTTTGGGGTAAGTTTTCAATCGATTTGAAATATTTTTTTTCTGTTTTATTGCTGCCCAAGATTGTTTTGCCACCTTTTTCATGAAATATGACGGTCAAAATTTTGTCATCCCTAATTTATTTAAACCTGGGGTTTAATATAATAAAATATTATAATAATATATTCCTTGCTATAGTTCCACGTCGGAGGAATTGTTAAAACCTAAAGTTTTGCAAGAGAAGAATAGCAGTTCAGGCGCCATTTATGAAGTATTTTTATTATTTCCAGCAGCCAAGTTCGTAGTTAATACGTCTACAATTTTCACCCCCTTTAACAGGAACATATTTTTATAAAGACTTTTTATCGGGAATTGGAAATATTGGAAGTGCCCCGTTTTAACCCTTCTGAGGTCTTGTCTCATCGTGATTGTTCGGATGTTTTGCAGCAAACATTGCCAAAGTTGTTTGGATTTAATTTACTCTATCCAAGAAACATACTCTTGAAATAGGCATCGATAGGCACAAGCACCATTAATTACGAATGGCAATTACCCACCAAAAATGGATTGCTTGAATAAATAAAAAACTGGACGTGATAAAATTATGTGACATAAATGTTAGTCCTAAGGTAAGGTAAGTCAGGAGGTAAGCAGAAAACAAATCACTATAGTTAATAATCTTTGTGAAACGTGTTTTTTTTATAAACTAGTATTATTTTATTCACCTGGTCATCAATATTTTATCTATATCTTTGTGAGTTAATTAATTCCAACCGAATGAATTGATTCAAGACCAAAACTTGTTGCCAAATTACTTTATAGCAAAACCAACTTTTGCTTTGACTTCGCTGACGTAAAAGATTTTTTTTGCATTAAGAACTCTAGTCGTGAGTATTTTTTTTTATTTCCAGCAGCGTTGAAATACGTCTACAATTTTTACTCTCTTCAGCAGGAACACAATTTTATAAAGACTTTTATCGGGAATGGGAAATATTGGAAGTGCACACGTTCTAACCCTTCTGAGGTCTTGTCTCATCGTGATTGTTCGGATATTTTGCAGAAAACATTGCAAAAGTTGTTTTGATTTAATTTACTCTATCTAAGAAACATACACATGAAATAAGCATCGATAAGCACAAGCACCATTAATTACGAATGGCAATTACCCACCAAGAACGGATTGAATCTTCTTACATAAATTATAAAACTGGACGTGATAAAATTGTGTGACATATATTTTAGTCATAAAGTAAACTAAGCAGAAAACAAAATCACTATAATTAATAATCTTAGGGTAATTTTTTTTTTGTAAATTAGTGTTTTTTTATTCACCTGGTCTACAATATTTTATCTGTATCTTTGTGAGAGAATTAGTAACAACCGAATGAATTAATTCGAGATCAAAACTAGTCGCCAAAATACTTTATAAACAAAACTAAGTTTAGTCGTAGGCTGTACCAAAATTCATTAAAATCGGTTCAGCAATTTAGGCGAGAAAGTATTATAAGCACTTATATTTACACCTACCTACCTGCCTACTATACCTATTTACGTATTTTTACATTTATAATATTAGTTAGGTTATACGGAAAGCAATCCGCCCTTAACTTTATATTTTTATTTTAAAGAGTATTTTCACAGAATTACCTTACCTTTTAAGGTCACCCTAAAACCTTTCGGATACAAAGCTTCTACCTTCGGATCAGGGACCTCGTATTCTTGCGCATCACATATTGCAATAAACACAACTAAGTAAAAAAATAATAGGTTATTAACACACGACATTTTTCGACCAGTTGGCTAGCCGACTGATTCCATTAGAGACTTTGAAGAAGCTACCTACCTATAAGTTGCAGGCCGGTTTGTAAGGTCAGTTTTTTTATTTATTATGAGTTTGCTCTTGACTCTAGTCTAGGTCATAGATGACAGAGTCAAAGTCAACGAGCTTACCCAGAAGAAGCCTGTTCACTATCATTTTGAAGAGATTAGGGTTGTATGCGTAGGTCAGTTTTTTTTAAAGCAGGGAAGTTCATAATGAAAACATTTATAACTATCCACACGGGGTATTTGAAACGCGCCGACGACGCGCGTTTCATGACCGCTCGCTCACGGCGCTGTACATGACCAAAAAGCAGATTGTCGCATTTGTATCGATACAAACGCGCGTTTAAAGCTTGTCTGTATTGCGTTTGTTTGTCGGAGAAACATAACAGAAACAATACATACGCGCCACTGCAGCGCATCTGTATCGCAGTATCAACGCGTTTGTATCGATACAAACGCGTTGATATGGCGATACAGAATTTTTGTACGTGTGCAAAGGTCTGCGTCTGAATTGCGTCGTCGGCGTGTTATAAAAATGTCGTGTGCAAAGGCCCTTAATTAAATTTGATTTGTAAATGGTTGCAATTTTTTTTGGTCATATGTTTTTGGGTATGGGTAAAAAGATTATTTTACTTGTGAAAGGATGTTAAGAGTACTAAGTATGGATGGCGTCCCCGATTTTGTTCGCAGACTGGAAGACCAATATTCGTACTTCAAAAACCTTCAATTTCATGTCGCATTATTATCTCGACGGTAAATAAACGTGTACGTATTTGCGATGCGCATGTAAACGCTCCTTAAAAATACGAGAATCCGGTCACGGTAAAATACCAACTGCATCAGACTTGAAAAGTGCTTTATTTGGATTTTTTCTTTTTTTTGGTTATTTTTGGCAGTCTGGTTTTGTGGATAATGTTTCAGTAGTCAACCTCTGTATCTTTGATATTATTATTTTGAAGCGACTAGACTTAGTTCATCAAGAGGTTTTCAGGCATGTTGTCTTCATTTTTAAACATACTTATATTCGACTTGGTTATGTTATAAAATAATCTTAAATTCCCAGCTTTCAGTACTTAGTAGTTTTGGCTGTGCGGCGACAGTCAGGACAAAAGATTTTTAAGTTTGATATAATTATGCAGTTGTGAGTGAGAGTTGAACTGGGTTATCGACATGTGGCGGAATGGCGGGATAGGCTTTCAAGCCATTCCGCAGGCCTCATCACTTTCGACCTTTGGCTCGGGAGAAGGCACGGCTCCCTGTCGTTGCATGCGACGCAGGTCCTCTCGGGGCATTGCTGCTTCGGGGGCTTCCTGTGTCGCATAGGCAGCCGGCTTCCGAAATTAAAGTTATTTTATACTTTGTAGTCGGTTGTATTTTTTTGTAAAAGTTTTTTATGTTTTACTTTTAGTGATCATACCCCAAACCCAAGTGACGTTATTCCCATAAAAAGTGGTTGCACTATTTGCCGTTAAGGAATTACTTTATGTGCCTACGCAGTCCAAGTCCAGACCAGCTCATAATTTACTTTGCTCTGTAACTATATTTTATCTTTGAAGTTCACCGTCCAATGCTAATGCAATATAGCTATAACTAAACCCAACGCAAAAATAATCATCAAGATCGGTTAATAAACAAGGTTTCCCTAGGGATCACGCTTGACTCAAGGCTACAATGGCCTCATTTAACATCTCTTGCAGGACGGCTAAGTTCAGCAGCATATGCTGTCAGAAAAATCCGTCAATTTACTGATATAGATACCACGGGGCTGGTTTATTTTAGTTAGGTACTTTCATAGTATAATGTCTTACGGTATCTTATTGTTAAGCGCCAGAATTAATGTCGGGTAAATTAAAGTTACTACCAGCGCCATCTAGTATCGAGTAGTAGAAATAGTAGAGTAAAGTAACTTCTAAACATTTCTTTGCCAGAACATTCTACACTTCTCGATATTTAGTCAGTCGACAGCTGTAGTTACGAGTGCTTTCCAGATGTTTCTAGAATAAAAGTTTATAGAATTAACTGTCCTATATAAGGAGCGCGTAGTCCGCGACCGAGTCAGTATTGGATTTGCGATACAAGCGAATACGAACCCCAAGCTCGTAACATTATTATGGAGACGAGCTGCAGACATCGAGTCTATATTTATTCTGCAGAAAAGAGCCATCAGAGCCATATACCATCTTGATCGGCGCGATTCTCTAAGGTAACTGTTTAAGGATATTAACATCATGACGGTACCTTGTCAATACATATACGAAAACATTATGTATGTTCGGAAAAATCTTTATCTTTTTAGTAAGATTAGTGATAGGCATAATTTTAATACTAGAAATAGGAATAAATTAGATCAACCCTGATTCAGATTGGCTAAAGTACACACTTCTTTTATGGGATATTGTGTTAAATTATATAATAAAATACCAAGTAAAGAAGTAGGTACTACATTATCAACACACATCATTTTTTGGACCGGTTGGGGAGCTGAGTGGTTCCATTCGAGACTTTGAAGAAGCTACCTACTTATAAGTTGCAGGCCGGTTTTGAAAGGTCAGTATTTTTAAAGCAGGAAAGTTCAAAACTAATATATGCCAATAACCTACGAAGATCAGACCTTCGTTATTTTAAAAAAGCTGAAAGTTTATATGTCCCCAATACAGGTAAAATCAACTCCCGACTTTGGATCATGGTGGCTTTGGCTGGTAACTGGTAGTAAAGGTGTATAAGTTTGTAGGTACTTCGAACTTTTTATTTTTTTATGTGAGATGAGTTTGCTCTTGACTCTAGTCTAGGTCATAGATGACAGAGACAAAGTCGACGATGGAGCGAGCTTACCCAGAAGAAGCCTCTTCACTCTGATTTTGAAGAGGTTAGGGTTGTATGCGTTTGGAAACACAGACGCAGGCAAAGTCCCACTCCTTTGCTGTGCGCATTATAAAAGACGTTTGGAAACGTTTAGTGCGAATTGGTGGAATAGCAACAAGGTAGGGATGGTAACTTGCAAAGGCTTTAAAATATAAAGGTCACTTTTTATATATAAATACATTAACTACTTTGAGAAACAATTTTAGACACCTTTATTAGCCAAGCCAGCGTGTTGTGGAATTTGTTCGGAAGAGTAACCTCGGCCCTGGAACGCAAAGCGCATTTGAGAACATGGATGGGTTTTAGTCAGTAAGTCTGACACTCCCTTCCGCTCCGCTCAGAGCGGAAGGAGTCATTTGATGATTACCCATCGAAAAAAAAACCAAGCCACCGTGATCCAAACTTCATAATCGGGGACATAGATACACAAAGAAACTTTCAGCTTTTTATAAACAACGAAGGTTTTATCGTCGCGGGCTCTTACTATAAAAATATTGGTGTTTTAAGATTTTATTTAGATTTGATTTGTAAACGGTTATCAATTTTTTTTTTGGTCTAAATGTTTTTGGATATGGATAAAAGGATTATTTTACTTGTAATTGCTGAGTGATAGGATGTGCTATATATGGATGGCGCCCCTGATTTTGTTCGCAGACCGGAAGACCTATTCTCGTACTTCAAAAACCTTCAATTTCAAGTCGCATTATCATCTCGGAAGTAAATAAACGTGTACGGATTTACGATGCACATGCAACGCTCCTTAAAAATACGAGAATTCAGTTACGGTAAACTACCAACTGCATCAGACTGCTTGAAAAGTGCTTAGTTCGGAACTTTTAAGTTATATTTGGATGTCAGGTTTTGTGCATAATTTTCAGTAGGCCCCTCTGTGTTTTTAATATTGTATTTTGAAGCGACTGGACTTAGTTCATCAGGAGGTTTGTCAGGCATGTTGACTTCTTTTTTTAAACAGACTTCCGTAGACTTACAAAGTTCTCATTCACATCTTCATTCCCTTTTAGTTGAAATTTCAAAAAAATATACATTATATTGGTTCCGTTATAAAAATAATCTTAAATTCCCAGCTTTCTGTACTTAGTTACTACCTTTCCGAATGGACAGTAGAGTCACTTTATTAATGTAACATTATTATTTTACTGAACTGTAAACGATGAGGTTCAAAAGTGCCGTTTAATGGCCTAATTGAAATAAACGTTTTGACTTTGACTTAGTTGTTTTGGCTGTGCGTCGATGGTCAGGACAAAAGATTTATAAGTTTTATATAATTGTGTAACTGTGAGTGACAGTTGAACTGGGTTATCCATATAACCCAGTTGAATTGAAAATAGACCTTTAGTATGTCTTTTCAAATACGTGGGTATTTGAAAAGAATGGTTATTTCTTTTCAAATACAAAAGTAAGCCAACAGCTTACTTCCTTTTATTATAAAAAAATAATAATATAATCCTTGAAGTAGTTAATTCTTAGATCAAACGACAACAGTGAAAATAAAACCGAAATCTAAAATCACACTTTTTATTAAAAAAACACTTATCAAAATATAATCTCAGAGCATCACAGATCACTTTATAAGTCTATAGGGCGTACACTTTGAGGGAATCCACTCTCAAGTTGGTGTTGTACCAAGAGGGATACCAGGAGTTCCTCTGCTTCCAGAAGTCGAGCATGGCCTTACTGCCGCGGTTCCTCCAGGGCTTGTCAGGAAGATCGTCTGCGAAGTCATTCACACCTCCCACGCGAAGACCCAGGGATATGTAGAACTGGAAGAGGATGGAGCTGTTAGTTCTTTATAGACCAATTTTATTTCACCAGGTTGGATGATTGCTAGGAAGAGTGAGGCGGCACTTCTTCTTTCCAGCTAAAACGCTAGGAACCGGTGACGGGCGGGCGTTTTGAAGGACTGTCTTTCGTAAATTTTGACGTTTATAAAGTGCTGGTACTTAGCCTAATTTAAATAAATGATTTTTGATTTGATTTGATTTGATTTGGTCGTTTTCTTTGATCTTTACTCATGATCGATTGATCTATCGCGAGAGCTAGAAAAAACGGTGGCGTGAATTCATTGACAATAATTCCCCGACCAAATTTCAGCCACTGTGACTAACCCTGCGTATTTGCCTAATCTCATATATATGGAAACGACGACACATAATGTATTTTTAAATGGTTTTATTTAGCTTGTTCTGTTTGTTGTTTATTTGTTTAATATTTTACTACTTGTGGCTAAATAATAACAGTCTCACGGGTCGATCTTCAAGGTTAAGCGACGCTGGCCAAGGTCGATCTGTGGAATGGTGACCATCTCAACATACCGAGACTCCTCCGTGCCTCGGAAAGCACGTTCAGCCGTTGGTTTTGGCTGTCATTTGTAAATCTTTGGCACTCGTTACGGATTGTTAGAAGCCAGTAAATCTGACTCAAGTCTTGCCATGAACTACCGTGTTACCCAGACAATTGGTTGTGGAGGTCTGGTAGGCAGCCGCTCCACGTAAAATGCTGGTATTCAGCTGACTCCGGTTTGAATGTAAGCCGACCCCAATATAGTTGGGAAAAGGCTAGGCAGATGACTACTTCCGCATATTTATATAAATACAGACGCGTATTTTTCAAGTTAATGTCTTTTGGGCAGTGAAGCTTGATTTTTTTTTCTATAGTAACATAAGTTGCGTTTCATTAATTTTGCATTTTTTGTGCGTAAATTTGGGCAGAATAAGTGTGTCTTATTTCTTTCTTTGTTTTTATTTCACTGGGGGTCAATTTTTTGCTGTTTTTCTTTGTTTTTAGAATGGTGATGGTCAAACGCTTTATCCTTTAATATTGCTGTGGATCGATGCCACGCTGGTGCATAGCGGCAGTGACATCTACTGTTGAAAAGACAAAATGTAAGCAATCTCCCATACATAGCTCGTGGCTAAAAATAGCAGCCGCACGGGTCGATGGTAGAGGTTAAGCAAGCTTTCCGAGGTCCTTCCAGAATGGATGACCATCCATCACCTACATATCGAGACTCTTCCGTGCTTCGGAAAGCACTTTAAGTTTTTGGTTAAAAACCGCAAAAATTATTTATGATCTGGCAAGGTGTCGATGATTCCACTTCTTGTATTATGCTAAATCTTGCATGTAATAAGTTTGTTATGTTGTGTTTAAAGTCCCCAAAAAATAAAGAGAAAAAAAAAGTTTTTGGTTCCGGCTGTCATTTATAGTTCTCTGACTGTCTTTACGGGTAGTCAGAAGCCGAAAATCTGACATTGGTTTTGACAAGAGATATGTATAGTGTTACGCAGTTCCTGGGTTGTGGCCTGTGGTATGGTGTTCCATGTAAAACTCTGGTATTCAGATTCATTCAGTTAGACTTGAAGACGACCCCAACATGATTGAGGAAGGCTAAGCAGATTCATTGTTGTAAAAACTGGGAATGTATTACTATTTTTTTTATTTTGACAGTCTACCATAACTAACGCTCGCGCGTTCCATCATTTGTCTATGACATCGAAAATAATACTGGAGTATTGGGCCATTGGGATTTGGTCCATTTTAAATTATTTATTATTATGTACCTACGTATTTCACATTTTTATTGTTTTTTAATTCACTTAACTTTATAATTATTATTTTGTTGTAATTATATTGTATTTATACAGGGAGAGAGAGGCCAAAGAAAAGATGGATGGATTGTATTAGGAGTGATATGAAAGAAAAGGGAGTTAGTGATAGCGTGACGGTTGACAGGACAGAATGGAAGAAAAAAACGTGTTGCGCCGACCCCAAGTAACATGGGATAAGGGCAGGAAGATGATGATGATTTTGTTCTATTTATATATCTCATTTTACTCATTTTAGTATGTGTTCCGTGAGTGTATCCGAGGCATAACAGGCCTTATCAGAATACCAGAGCTCATTTTTTAATTAAATATTTTTCTTTTATTTTCTAAAACAAACGTACCGTTTCGTCCAAGGGCGCCATGACAGTCCCTCTCAGCCAGTTGGATGCGTGTGGGACCGCGTTCTCCCGCGCGACCGAGAAGAATCCCTCGCCCGGGTTGATGTTACCGTACTCCTCACCGTCCACTAAGAGCTGGAGGCCGTCTGGAAAAGAGAGTATGATTAATTTGGGGTTAGGGGTGGAAGATTTTAGATCTAAAGTATTGGCTGCTTTTACATCATACTCCTGAATTACTCCTATTATTTTCTTTCTTTCATATATATATCAAAACGAATATTTCTCACGGTATATTGAGATGTATCTCAATTTGCTTGAAGTTATATTCTTTTTGACGTTTTAAAATACTGAGCTTGTTTTTTTGATGCACATAATCGTTCTCCATCAGGTGAGATTCCACAGTCAACGATGGAGCACTCTTGACCGAACCCCAGCTACAAATCCGAGAGAGAATTCCGAATTCGACACCTTAGCTGTATGTACATGAAAGCAATTGTATTGTTTTATTTTTAACGGGCTTGTGCTTTGAGGCGGAAATACAAGTGGTGGAAATCATTGCACAAATAGCCCTTATCCACAAGGGATCTCTTCTTTTTCTCAAATACTAATCTCTGTTCTGTATGGTGTTGGACGTAAAAGAAGAGCACCATCCCATCACTTCCCGAGGGTGTGGTAAGAGGCGACTAAGGGACTCACCAGGGAATGGGCAGCAGCATTCTCTGTACATTGCAACAGCTACACTGCGATCGCCAACCCGCCTGCCAAGCGTGGCGATTATGGCAACCCCAATGGACGTGTTTCGGCTGATTTGATTATGATGAATCTTTAAAAGTTTTTTTAATTAAACACCAAAACAACTCACCAGGTTTCCAAATCATGGTATAGTTATGATACTCCTTATTCCAGTTATCGATTCCAATCTTCTCCTTCATCAGCATGGTCCTGAATGGCTCGGAGTCGGACAAAACGGGGCCTCCATACAACTTCTTGGACAGACTTGGGTTCCCTCGAGCGAAAGCCACTCGCATCAGACCCGATTCGTAACGAAGGGATCCGTATGCGTTTTCTGTTGGTTCTAAGTTTATTTCTGGAAAGGGAGTTAGATGTAAGTGTTTGCAATTGGTGCGAATTACGAAGGTGACAGCCGGAGGACTTAAAAAAACCGAAATTAATTTGAAACAAGAGATTAATTACTTTTAAATTACAAAATTGATTAATATTAAGTCTAGACTTGGACGATGCTAGTACCGAAGTATCTAATTAATTATTCCAAAAAATACAATAATTAACGGTTGCGGAACGCGGATGCGGTGTCAGCAGATTGAACTTCTAGGATCCCATCTATCTCTGCACCAAAATTCAACTTAATCGGTTTGGCAATAGAGTATTTGACTTTAAAAAATTAATTAGTCCGTCACATAGATTTCCAAAAAATATTGGATACTTTTTTTTTTTTATTGCGTGTGTTTTATGCGTTTTATCTTCGTAATTTTTTATTGATTTATTTATTATAAGGCTTCTCAACAATGAATACACTAAAGCTTTAAAATTTGTACATTGCAAACTTAAGTCTAAGCGCCTCATCACTTACAGAGAAGCACAGCATGCACTAGAGAAGCATGCACTAATTGATTTGATAACATAAAAAATACGTGCCCAATATTTTTTGATAAGTCAAAGTCAAAGTCAAAGCATTTATTTCAAATAAACCATTATCAGGTACTTTTGAATTGTCAAAGTCAGTCCGTCAAAAACATGAAGCTACGAGTATTTGCACGTTCGAAAGCGTAGATCTCTATGGAGAAGAACGTGCAAGAAACTCCACGGACACACTTTTAAATCATTTTATGTTTACAAAAATCCTGGTTACATAAACCTTGTTGCTTCTATATATGAGAACAATGTGAAGAAAGAAAAAAACAATTTATAGTATGAAATATTAAAATGAGGCAGTGGCAACCAAGGGATGACCAGTCTCCACTGACGGCGCCCGTTCACGAACATGACGATATCTATCTCGATCGATAATCTGACGGACTAAATAGAATCATATTTTTTTAACCCAGGTAACATCCCTATTGGGCGTGACAGCGTTACAAACACTTTCGCATTCAGAAGTCTAGTTAGGATAAACATATATACACTTCTGGATACATCTATTGGCCCACCTTGTATTTTCAGTTTCGTTTGGTCCTAGCTAAAATTTTATATTAGGTCGAGCAAAAAGTTTTTATGCAGTTTTGAAACTGGCACATTCACAATTTCATTCAATAGTCTTTTTTGGATTTCGAACACAGAATTTAAAGAAACAAAAGACAATTTGGAGCCTGTTTGTTGATATCAAACAATCGAATACTAAGAAAACTTAATTTTATTGGTTTACTTGGATTTAATTCTTGAAAAAGTGATTGATAGGTATCTTTGGTTTTGCAACAAACATTACTTATTCTTAACATTAAGGTGAGGTTCTATCAATAATGGATACTTACTTCACCTGAAGTCGCCGCCCAAGCTGTGGCACTTATTCAGGCCGGACACAGCCAAAGAAACGTGAGTGCTCAACTTAATTTAAGTCGATCTGCGGTCCGAAATGTTTATCGGAGGTACCTAGAGACTGGCGGCTTTGTTCGTCGCCAAGGAAGGCCACGATCTCGGGTCACAACTGAAAGGCAGGATCGATTCATCGTGACGACCAGCTTGAGAAATCGTCACCTTACCTCCATTGAGATACAAAACCAACTTCGCGACTTCCACGGAGTATCTGTGAGCGCTCGAACTGTTCGGAGAAGGTTAAAAGAACGCGATATGGTACCACACAAGCCAGCTAATGGGCCCAAACTAACGCGAGCCCACCGAACAGCGCGCCTTCATTTCGCACGCAGTCATTTAAATTGGACACAGCAAGATTGGAGCCGTGTACTCTTTTCTGATGAGTCTAAAATTGTGTTACATGGCAATGATGGAAGGAAGAAGGTCTACCGACGTAAGGGAGAGCGTTTCGCACAATGCTGCTTTGAAGAGAGGGTTGCTTATGGCGGTGGCTCATGGACTGTCTGGGGCGGTATATCCGCGAGCGGCAAAACTCAACTTGAGGTTGTTACAGGACCACGGCTGCCAACATTAAATGCTGAAAGGTACATTCGTGAGTGCTTAGAACCTCACGTGATACCATACGCGGACTATGTGGGCCCAAATTTCCTTTTTATGCATGATAATGCAAGAGCCCATGCGGCCGGCATCGTCAGGGAATATCTTCGGGATGTGAACATCACAGTTATGGACTGGCCAGCCAGAAGCCCAGACATGAACCCCATTGAGCACATGTGGGACGAGCTAAAAAGACGTGTTAGGGCTCGTCAGCCAGTTGCCCAGACGATGCAGGAGTTGAAAACTGCCATAGAAGAGGAATGGGAGATGATCCCTCAAAATTGCATAGAGCGGTTGATAAACTCTATGCCTAATCGTATGAGAGCTGTGGTAGATGCCCATGGAGGCAACACGCGTTATTAAATTAAACCTTTATTTGATAAAACATGTTTTTTATTCAAAAATCAATTGCCTTTAACAAGGCGCATATCCGACTTGTTAGGCGTAGCTCCATGTCGTATGGTATTCTGAATTCAAATTTAAAACAATACGATCGAAAAAGATGGTAAAATGTATCAGGTTTAAAACTGCATCAACAGTTTTTGTTCAATCTAGCAATCATATTTCGGTAGGGGCCATCGAAACCTAAACTCTAAGGTGGGCCAATAGATGTGTCCAGAAGTGTATTTCCACCGAAGGGCAAAACTTTCAAAAATCAACTGCTGTATCACCAGAGACAGAACTCCCAACTTACCAGGTATAAGCCAGTTGCCGGCGGGTAACTTCGCCCTGACTTCGATCCTGCCGAACTTGAAGCCGAATCTATGCTTCGTGGTGATCTTCCCAGTTACGACTGGAGGCAAGATTTGAGCTCCTGAGGCTGTGCGTTTACATTCTGATGTGCCTAGCACACCTGTACATCTGGAAATGAAGAAGAAATTAGACTAAGGCCCACCCAGTCTATTCTGTCGACATCTCAGTGTGTACACTAAGGTGGAGTGAACGACAAGTGAGATTCCATCTTGTTTGTATGGTTTGACAGCTCACTCGTCGTTCACTTTGCCTAAGTTTTCACTTCGACATGTTTACAGAATCGACCGGCAGATTTGGATTCAGATTCGGATCCTATAAGGGTTCCGTTTTTAGATACAGAAGTTCGGAATTCGAAAACTAGACCATGGGGTAACAGTTCAAGGTTTTTTGGAGAACAATGATTAATTTTACAAAAACTGGACGAGACAAATGTTTCGGAGAGTGAAACTTAGCGAAAAAGGTCGAAAAACCACAATTAAATATTCAAATTTAACATAATATTAGAATTACTTTAATTACGATGTTTCCAAATCGCTTGAGTGAAAGGAAACGGCCGTCGAAAACTAATTAATTGATTCAAAAGTTCTCTGATGTTGATGACATCCGGTAAATACTTAACGAGGAACAGGAAATTCGAAGATCGAAACATTCCTTTGTGAAGCGTTGTGTTTATCAAGATTAATTAATTAAACTTTTAGGGGGCGACCAAAGAAATGTTACACAAAGGAGTGTCTTTTGTGTCACATTCACTTCTTAGGTGATGAGGAAGAAATTAGTTTTAATCTTCGAGTACATACATAATTTTATATGAAGTACACAAAACGCCTCGCAATTGCGCTTAACACAAGTTTCAGCTGTTTTAGAATTTTATAGAAATTTCTCGACTCGTCATTTTTTTTAACAAACAGTGACGGTCACTGGCACGCTTGGATTGTATTTTACACTAGTGACCCGCCCCGGCTTTGCCCGGATGTATATATTTTTTCCAAATTTTCTTTCATAAGAACCTTCTCCTGACAATAAAAACCACGACAAAAAGAATTAGTCAAATTCGAGCCGTTCTCAAGTTTTGCGCTTAGCAACACATTTGGCGATTCATTTTTATTTATATAGATAGATGAAGTGGTTGCCTGTCTGATGTCCACAGCTCAGGAACTGAATCATACGATAACCTATACTCTATCCGTTTAGGTAGTTAACTAAAGGTAAACAATCTTGATGTGTCTTTTTACTTAAAAACTCAGTTTAAAAATAAAATGCAAGTAAAAACCAAAGTAAATACAACAGTAACGAATACTAAATCAATTGAACCATAAGTTTGAAAAGTAGTTTATTTGTTTAATATGAATTTGTGTAAAAAGACACATCAAGATTGTTTACCTTTAGTTAACTACCTAAACGGATAGAGTATAGCGAAACGTATACAACGTGTAACAGAATAAACGCAATACCTCTTAAGGGGTCATTGTACTCATCATTATGAACAACTTATAGGTACTATGGGACTAACTGAAATCATAAAAAAAAATTTGCTGTTCAGTACATTTTGTCGAGATATGCGCACAGAAATGTATGGGAGAGTCGATTTTTTTTCGCGATTTCAGTATTGGTCCCACATTAAAAGTTATTCATAATGATGAGTACTATGACCACTGAAGAGGTATTGCGTTTATTGATTTTCTGGTTTTGACTACCCGGCTTGTCTCGGCAGTTATATGAATGCCGAGACAAACAACTTAACGTACTTTGCGAGGATCTCTTGATCTGAATAGATATATAGTCATTCATCCATGGCCAGACCTCGGCAAGTTGCTTAACCTTTAAGATCGACCCCTTTTTTTTAAGGATGGGAAATCATCAAAGACTTCTTCGGCTCTGGATGGAGTGGAATGGCGTGTCAGACTCTTACTGACTAAAACCCATCCGTGTTCCTTCTAAAGCCCTTTGCGTTCCAGGGCTGCGGTTACTCTTTCGAACAAATTCCGCAGGCCAGCGCCTACGGTGGCCGGGTATCGCCCTGCGACTCCTGACATCCGACGCGTCTTCTGTAGCGGCGGTTGGGGCGAAGGCCTTGTCTCTCCCTCGCGCGGCCCGCCTCCTCCTTCGCTAGAATTACTGCTTCAAGATCGATCCCTGCGGCTGTTATTAGTTAGCCATGAGCTCCTTTACAAAAATAAGAAGTTTACCTAATATTAGTAAGATCCAGAGTCTCGGTAAGGAATCCCTCGTGGTGTAGCGACTCAGTCAGTAAAGGAGTGATGACCAGGGAGCCATCTTCGAAGGTTATTGTCTTGTCGGGATCGTACACGTTGAATGGGTAGTCCTGTGGGAAGAGTTTGAAGTTAGAACGGAGAGATTAGGGGCATAAGGCTTAGAAACAGAGTTAGAACAAAGTACTGAGCAATATTGTCACAAAATTGACTTTTCTGCAGAAAGAGACCAAAGCAACTCTGCGGTCGATATAATATGTCTGTTTTATGTAGGTTAAAGTAACGAAGGTGAGATTGTAAGTCTGTGGCGTGGACCAAACAGAATTCTAGAAACACATCGCTTCCTGGAGGAACCATGATTGGGTTTGAATTTCACCCCGTTGACATAATCAGATCGACACATAACCTGCGCCGTGAACCCAAGCTGATGATTTCAAACGAGCCTAGTCGAATGGGTAATGATGTAAAATTTTGTGAATTTAATGTGTTTAGAAATTGTGACGTTTCTTCACAACATTAAAATATGGTTTAGGTGGTTCCTCAGTTAAACAGATATTTCGAAATATCATAGAAAAATTAAAATATTGTAGCAGGTTTTTGAACGGATCGTTAATTTATTCTAATGAACTTCCAACTTCCAAAAATGCAGTTTTTTATAGATTTATTTATTTGATGTTTTTTCCTGTTCAACTTATATTTAAAGATAAGATGTAGGAGGCAATCTCCGAAATCATACATCTGATTTCAAACATTCTCACATTCAACATTCGCTGCGTGTCAAAAGCTGCCTTGTTTATCCCGGAAAATGCAACTTCTTCCTGCTGCGGGGAAAAGCTACTTTCTAATAAAAACTTTACTTACCGGTTCTTCGGGGAATCTGATTTCCGTTGTCCAAGTAGGCAGGTCCTTAAGGCCTGAACCATTGAATTCCTCGCTAAACACCAGGTCTCCCTTGCAGACGGGGCTGCGTCCCGCGACCACAGTGCGTGAGGTCTGGCACTGGACAGGGCGGGACGTGGGAGGTTGAGGGACGTTGGGAGGCCTGGTTACAGGGGACTTGGTTGGTGCTGGGGTTTGGGTTGGAATTTTATTTGGATCAGCTGGTGTACCGTCTTCGTTTACATATTCTGGAAGTTAAAAAGTTTACTGTGAATTAGGTGAAAGGTCGATTATTAACTTTCATAACCGACAGACTGTCTTAACATTTCTTCGTGCCTGGAAAGCACTTTAAGCTGTTCGGCTTCATATATGTGATTTTGAATATAGCATTTCGTGGAACAGCCCTGAATTAAGATTTTCTCTGTTAATAATGCTCTGTATAAACCTAATAATTCTAGTTACATTACTTTTGAGTTCGTTACACATGTAGATGCAAATGCCTGACCTTAAGCGTTTTCTTCCCCTTCAAAATTGTTGTTTCACTATCGTAAGCCCACTGTTCTCAACTACTGTTGTAACTTCTCAAAGCCACAATTAACCTTGGCGACCACCATAATAACGCCGATACAGTGAAGCTCGACGATTCAAATGACTTGAATCCCGCATCGTTTTAGAAAAGAACAGCGGACGGCGGCAGGGGATCGAATACCATATAGGGTATTCTACTGAAAAAATCTAATTAGTCAGCAGAATACCAGCGTCAGGTATATTTGCCTGGCACATGCTGAGTTGGACTCCCATTTGGTGCTACATGAGACACACACACCGCACATTGAATTTTTTTTTTCATGTCAAATATTTTTTAACGCGTAGGTAGTTTGGCACTCACAGATTGCCGTAAATTCTGTCTTTTTCTTTTTTTTATGTTTCTTTAAATTTGTATTTTCTATTATTAAGATTTATGTAAGTGTGCTTTTGTGTGTTGTGTTTTCTGTTCTTGTACCAAATAAATGTTTTATCTATCTATCTATATATATCTGGCCCGTCAGATAGATCTCCAAAAAATATTGGACATGATTTTTTTCTTTTTTCACGTAACCAAAAAATTACGTAGAAATAGTGCGTCTCTCTTGAACTTTGATGCGTTTTATCTTTAGCGATTTGTCCAATATTTTTTGAAAATCTAACGGACGGAGAAAATAGAATCATATTTTTTCTGCCTAGTAGAATACTCTATTTCAAAAACATAAGTACTTTGAAACAAACATTCTTCATCATTGATCACTCACCTGTAACAGTCCATTCTCCGTCATCCTGTCTATAACCCAGCCCATTCTTGATAACATAAGTCCAGAAGTAAATCTTGTCTCCAACTTTCAGCTCCACATTCCTGTCTCTGAAGGTCCACACCCCATTCTTGGCTTTGGTGATGTCTCGAGCCCATTGACCTGCCTCTAGGCCTTCCATCTCAACGTTCAGGTTGCCGTGGAAGGCGAAAAGAGAGAAGCCATCGTCTGGAAAATATTTGAATAGGTTTTTTAGAATGGTGATGAAGTCGGTTGCGTAAGTCATGCGTAGTGGATTCAGTTATTTTGCTATCTTTGTGCTTCCAACGGCTTGCCAAGCCGATGGTCTACTGTCTCTCTGACTAGGCAGATGTTAAGCAAAATTTGTATTTGAGAAGAGATACTGTTTTGGCATTTTTCTTTATTTTGTAGCGCAACATTTTGATAAACACGTTACTTCAAGTAGCTTAAACATTGGTCAGTCAAGAAAAAGTGTGAACAAAAAATAAACTCATTACTATCGTTGGTACTTCGGAACTATTCAATTTGAACACGTTTTTGTAGGCAAAGCAAACCAGTTGTAATGTATACGTTTATAAGCAACTTGCCTCTAGCCTGGTGATTGTGGTTCATTGCCTTAAGTCAGGGACCTCTGAAGTCTCGCGTCAATGACCAGGGGAATGATGATGAGACTCGAAAGCAAACATGTATTTTGGCAAACTTGTTTTGGAATTTTAAGCATAAACATACCTAATATGTTTATATTAAAATAAGTTATGGTAATTATCCAATTATTATTCACTTTATTCATTGTACATACATATAAATTACATTTTCAAATATTAAAATACAACGATATAATAATATAAAAAATAGTAGCCCACCGGTATCGGGAACAGGGTCCAAGCTACCGGTGGTCAGGGCCCCTGAGAGAGGAACCTCCTAACTATGCGCGCCGTGTCCAGGAGTACTGCTTTCTGGATCAAGCCCTTGACCCAGCTGCCCAACGAGAGCCTCTTTAGATGTTGGTCGAGGCTCTTGGCAATTATGGCATTGGGCGTCACGACTATCGGCACAATGATTATTATTACATATGGTAATTATATATATATATATATTTATAATAAAGTGGGAAAAGGTGGGCTGGATGGATTACCGGCCACTGTAGACCAGGCACAATGTTTCAACATAAGGACTAAGTGCGGAAATCAAACCCTCTATTACAATTTAAGTAGATATAATATTTTTTGTATTTTTGCCAGTTGTACCTAACGATTTTGTCAACCGGTCTTTCAGTGGTTTGCTAAGTTGAATTAAAGCGGCGGCGACCTCTCGCGTCCGGCCCTGGTTGAATCCATGGTCCAGAGCGAGGAGGCTTGGGAAGCGGTCACCTCCTTCTGCGAAGCAGTAATGCTAGCAAAGGAGGAGACGGGCCGCACGAGGGAAAGGCAAGGCCTTCGCCCCAACCGCCGCAACAGGAGAAGACGCCCCGGGCGTCGGGAGTCGCAGGGCGCTCCCCGGCCACCGTAGGCGCGGGCCTGCGGACGGCGAGGGTTGGATGGCTCGCTGTCCGATCACCACCAGGCCCGGGTCGATGGCGCGTTGTGTTTCACGCGCGCCTCAAAGAGATGTCAGCATAGAAGACGGGGCCCGCTAGGGCCAGAGCCTGCCAGGGTTGCGGAATTTGTTCGAAAGAGTCACCGCGGCCCTGGAACGCAAAAGGCTTTCGAAGGAACACGGATGGGTTTTAGTCAGTAAGAGTCTGAAACACCCTTCCGCTCCACCCAGAGCGGAAGAAGTCATTTGATGATTTCCCATCCTTAAAAAAAAAGTTGATTTAAAGAGAATACTAAGGCCATCGCAAGCTAATCGTAATTAAACTTACATTATGGGGTACGATCGACCGATTGATAAGATTATACTATAATGCAACTTGCAAGCGAACAGCCGGTCGATTCTGTAAACATGTCGAAGGTTACATAATCTATAGGCCATATAATCAGGTTAAAATGACAGCTCACTTCGTGATCACGTGACATCTTGAATATATGGATTGACAGCTCACCTCGTGATCACTTCACCCAAGTCTTGAATTCGACATGTTTACAGAATCGACCGGCTGGTTGCAGGTCGAAATGGGTTCTAGCAGACCGATAATGTTATACTTGTAAAAACCTAAAAAACGAAACAAGAAATATCCTAAAATAACGAGGATTTAGCCAATACATATATGGATAGTATAATAATATGATCCATTGTTACTAAAAGAACAACTTGCGACAATCCTTCGTGATAAAATAATCTTTTTATATTATTCCATAGAATTCGGGTCCTTTGCCCTCTACCGAGGTATTCAAATAAATAGTGCGTGAATAAAATATCAAATAACACGATATGGTAATTTTAATTTTTGATCAGAATATTACGGTTTCGGGTTTCTGTGTTTTTTTGGCATCAAATCAACACTGAATTTTATTAGCCCTGTGAAAAAAAAATGAAAGAAAATGGTATTGCCATAATGATGGTTAAAAAGTCACTTTAGTGCGTATCTGCCAATTATTGCTACTTTTTACAAGACTGCTCCAAATGGAGACTGATGTTTATACTAGCTGTTGCCCGCGACTTCATACACGCATATCCCGTTTTTTGCCGTTCCCGTAAGAATTTTCCTTTCCCGTATAGACTATAGCCTTTCTCATGAACGTGGCTATCATATGCAAAAAGAATTTTCCAAATCCGACTGGTAGTTCCAGAGTTTAGCGCGTTCAAAGAAACTCTTCAGCTTTATTATATTAGTATAGATTTCTTCTTCAGTTAAGGTACTTTCCTAATGTAGGCATTTTAATGAGTAGAATATTTACTTATTACCAAAAAATAAACAAGCCCAGTATGTTGTATGGCTCCAAAAATTACAAAACCGTGCCCTGTGTGGCTGCGTTAAAACCATTTTTTTTTCAAGTTATAATATAGGCTAGGCTCTGTCCGCTACTTCGTCGCTGTTGACTTCAGGTCGAGGTAAACAATATTATACATATACTTACGTTAATCCAGGTTATTATACAAGCTGAAATTTTAATGGTTGTTTTCTCGCAGCGAAATGAGTTTGTCTTGGTAATACAATCGATTTATGAAAAATAATAAATTTACAATCAAGAAATGGTAGAACAAAAATTACTACGCGCGAAAGCTTATTTTGCTCTGAACATTTATGAATCGCTTTTCACTTTGTCGGCGCGCCGCCGCTCTGCCAGTTAGTACCTACGTCACGTCTAGCGAGTTACTATTGCTCCTCACGCTTTCGAGTTTATGTTTTTTTTTTTAATTATTTGAAAAAAAAAAACTTTATGTTTCGATAGTACTACTGATGGAGTGATGGCTAATGGTTCTGCCGCGGAAAAACAACCATTAAAATTTCAGCGTGTATAAGCAATATGTATAGTGTGTCAATATATAATCTAAATACGTACTGTAGTTTTAGCAAGAAAGCGTAATAAAAACATCCATCCATCCATCCTTCCTCACAAACTTGAATTTAATATTAGTAGGATTCAGGTAAAACAAAGGAAGTCCTTCAGGTTTACTATTAAAAGGGTAAAAGCAAAAAATATTGCAAATACCGAAATCCATCAGGTTAAATGGATGGCATCGTTTGGCCCAATAGATAGGAGAGGTCACATGCCTACAGTAAATAACTGGTGATCCATCATGCTGTGTGACAATGTAATCGTGGAGGTCGATGCCTCGATTTGATTGCTGTAGCGGATTGATTTACTGGGCTTTTTTATGTCAAGCAGGCAGCTCACTTAACGGTTTTCGAGACAGGGACGATGCGACATTGGCCTCCGATTTCTGGATTAAGCATTTGAAATTTGAAGTTAAAAAAATGTGCCTAAAAATATTGATTTATCATTTCAGTAGAATTTTACACGTTCTTAACTCAAATGACCTGCCCTATGCTGTGAGACCTGTGATTCAACTATCATGTTCCATAGAAATAAACATGTGGTAAATGTTAAAAATGAGCACTTTCCTTAAGTTTGCCACGTGTTATTACTTCCCAGAATTTGATCCTTAGTAGCGAAACTTTAAGTTAGTGAAATAATACCGGTTCGATACATAGAAAACCGATTTTTCAATAATCCAATAATGCAGTTTTAGTTTTTCATCAAAATCAGGCTCGAGGCTCCTTTCGGTGTTTTTCGATATTCCTGATAGTTTCGGATTTAGCCATCCGCGCACACTTTAAAAATTCACCCTGTATAGCATTGCTGCTATTTATCCAAACAATGGGCCTCATCAGAAGGCTTAAAGTCACTCAAAGAACAATAGACAGGGCTATGCTCGAAGTTTCCTTACGTGATCGAATCAGGAATGAGGATATAGAGAACCAAGGTTACCGAAGGATCGCCAAACTGAAGTGGCAGTGGGCAGGGCACATTGCTCGCAGAACAGATGGTCGATGGGGCCGAAAAGTTCTGGAGTGGCGACCGCGCACCGGAAGACGCAGCGTTGGAAGGCCTCCCACAAGGTGGACCGATGGCCGATGGCCTGAGTGAGGGTCGCGGGTAGCCAATGTATGCGAGAAGCACAGGACCGGTTTTTGTGGCGACACTTGGGGGACGCCTATGTCCAGCAAATGGACGTCTTTCGGCTGATATGATGATGATGATGATGATGATGATGATGATAATGATGATGATCTGAACTGTTTGTACCGTAGTAGTACCTATGCGGACTTTATGCAACAAGGGGGTCTCTACAAAATCTACCAGTAAACTTTTGAGTATGTGTGAGCCTTTATCGTTTGATCTTTTCAAGCAGGTAAAATACAGCGATGCTACAGTCGGTACTTCCCCGGATAAGTGCTTTCAAAATTGTCTGACAAAGAGTTAGTAACATACTGACTGTTAGTATAATTAGCAGTTTAAAGTAAATAAATGCTCAGCTACGGTCATGAGTGAGTTTCCTTGTATTCCTGCAAATGACCATTGTCTTTTGTTTGATGATAAACATTTCCTTAAAATTATATTGATTACCTACGGAACTTTATAAACTACGAAAGCAAAAGATAGTAGGTGCAATCGAAGGACAAACTTAACTTTGTTGGTGAAAAGTATTCTCCCATACATCAATGTACGACACGGTCAATTTGACGGCACCGTTGGCGTAGTGGTTGAGGCGATTGACTGCTGCGCTGCGTGTTGCGTGTTCGATTCCCGAACGGAACAAATATTTGTATGGCCTACAGATTGTTGTTCCGGGTCTGGCTGTTTGTGTATGAGAGTTTGTGTTTGTAAACGCACCCACGATGCAGGAGAATTTCCTAGTGTGGGGCATAGTTAAAAAAATATAAGTTTGCAATCGTAAACAATGTTTTTTATATGATAAAACTATAAATTCCCAATTTTCTGACTTTTTCCTGTACTTGTACTCTAAGATCTATCTTCTTGCCAAATTGCATGAATCTAGGTCCACGGGAACGACCCTATAAAATTTGATTCCCTTGATAGTGTTCAAACATACGTTTTTGCGGCAAGGGACTGTAGACTTGAGAATATGGTTTTAATTTCAACTCGATATCTACACGCGTTCCCGAGATAAAGGGTCTTGACAGACAGACAGACGGTCGGACGGCCGGACAACAAAGTGATCCTAAATAAGGGTTCTGTTTTTTCCTTTTGAGGTACGAAACCCTAAAAATTAAAAGTAAGAAGTTAGATTCGTATCAATTGTGAGAGTGTATATAAAAATTGAAATGGCCGATTTTCTGTTTTCAAAAAATGTTTTTCCTTAAAACCTATCGAATGAGGTATTTAAACAAAGGATTAGCGGGGACGATTACAAAAATGTAACTCCCTTCAATGTAAAAAAAAAACTTTATTTTTATTTTGTGGGTAGGTCAATTAAACGATTACTCGCATACAAGAAAATTCTTCCATATCCACGATCTTTGAAACTTTGCGTAGGTAGCCAAACATTTTATACAAGACCGGTTTCGAAACATTTTTGAAAAAGATTTGAAGTTATTCCAGTTTAGGATTTGTATTTATTTATCTACAACAGAACCAAGTTTTAAAGCATTTTGAAGAATGTTTTTAAAACTGTGTTTTTGTTCTGTGTTTTAAGACAAATTAAATCAAATTATTTTATTTACTAAAAGCAAGAGCAATCATTCTATTGTGAAAACATGAACTTTGTACATCCAAGCTACAACAATCTATCAAATTCCATAAATAGATTTTCAACTTTATCGCTAAGACGGTTCAAGGTTGATTGGGATTTTTTACAGTTTCGGGTAGCTTGATGTGCTGGCGTGTGTACACCTTTAAAATGATTGAGGCACATTCATCTAAATGTTTTTATTTTGAACTCGTTTAAAGTTGTCAAGATCACCAAGTATTTAGTTGTATCTGTAAAAATCTAAAAATTCTCACATTGCCTTCCATATACATTTACGAATCAAGTATTTTTGTAAAATCAAATCTAAGCTACTATAAAACTGCTGTAAAAAGCTATTATCGAAAATTAAGGGATAAAAAAAGGCTAGAGGTACAAATACCTTATGGTAAAACGGCACTATTAAATAAAAGTATTTTATGCATCATTAATCTATAATAAATTGCCTGATGACATTAAACAATTACCAATCCACCAGTTTAAAAAGAAACTACATTCATTATTAATAGACAGATGTTATTATGATGTCAAAGATTACTTGTGTGACAAAAATATTGTGTTCCAATGACAAGAAAGGAAAAATAAGTATACTAATAGTGTGAATTGTAGTTGAAACATTTAAATTGCTTGTCTTTCCACTTTTTAATATTTATGTAAGAATAATTTGCAATGTGTAATAATGAATTATGATTATGACTTATATTGACTTGAAATTGAATTTGTATGTATCTATAATTTGGAATATTTTAATAATGTATCGAGACTAATATGACTAATTGTGTTTTAAATTCAGATTTGTATTTTATTATTGTATGCCTTAACGGCGGGACATAGCTGACATTATTTTAATTATTTAAGACCTGTATTTATGATGCATACCTAAAGTCCACGAGGATTTGATTTGATTTGATTTATCGATCAAAGAAAATATCGTTTTTGACATGTGAAAACTAGCGTTCTGTTGTTATTTCTTGTTTATAATTGTTACTTAATTTACTTATTTTAAATACATACTAACTAATATTATAAATGCGAGTTTGTTTGTTACACTTTCAAGCCAAGTCGCTGAACCGGTTTAAATGATTTTGGTAAAAGTAGCCTATAATCATCTCCCTGGGTCCTTGAAGATGTTAATAAACCAATTAAGTGTCCCTGTCTTTTTTTTTTTAAGGATGGGAAGTCATCAAATGACTTCTTCCGCTCTGGGTGGAGCGGAAGGGCGTGTCAGACTCTTACTGACTAAAACCCATCCGTGTTCCTTCTACAGCCCTTTGCGTTCCAGGGCCGCGGTGACTCTTTCGAACAAATTCCGCAACCCTGGCCTGGCAGGCTCTGGCCCTAGCGGGCTCCGACTTCTATGCTGACATCTCTTTGAGGCTCGCGTGAAACACAACGCGCCATCGTCCCGGGCCTGGTGGTGATTGGACAGCGAGCCATCCAACGCTCGCCGTCCGCAGGCCCGCGCCTACGGTGGCCGGGGATCGCCCTGCGACTCCCGACGCCCGAGGCGTCTTCTCCTGTTGCGGAAGTGTCCCTGTCTAGAACTAACTAAAATACTGGGACACTCCAGCACTTTAGTATTATAATATAAAAAAGTAAACCATCGACTTGAAAAGAAGAAACTATAATTTCATAATACGATAAATCTTATAAACAGCGGTGTAATAGCTGTTCAAGACATAAATTGACTGGCCTGTTGGTCGAGTGTTTAGTGACCCTGACTGCTAAACCGGAGGTCGTGGGTTCGATTCCCACCCAGGACAAATGTTTGTGTAATGAGCATGATCATTTGTTCTGTGTCTGGGTGTAATTTGTCTATAATATGTATGTATTTAGAAATATCTAAGTATGTTTATCAGTTGTCTGGTTGCCATAGCACAGGCTCTGCCTAGTTTGGGATCGGATGACCGTGTGTGAGTTGTCCTAAGATATTATTATTATAATAATATTATTATAATAAGGTAAACCTTATAAAAACTGTTGTAGAAGATAGCAGTTCATGACATAAATATAGCGTCAATGAACTTATCATTGACGCCATAGGTCATAGTATATTGGTGAAGATTTTCCTTATAAGTCGTAACGAGGAAAACACGGAGATATTGATAACTAATATGCAGTATAAAGTCTAAAGTTATTCGATATTGTAAGTGTGGGTAAGATTGTCTGTTCTGATTAGTTTTGGTTTTTAAGGAATTAAGCGGATTAGCAACGGATGACTTTAGAAGTGGTTATTCTCATTTTGAGGTTCTTTTGATAATATTTCTTAAATATTGTGAAAATGTTTGCAACTCCATTCCGCGTAAACTGTTGCATGGATTTGACTTTATCCAAGGTCATTATTACGGTCATGACCTGGCCTGCGTCAAGCAAAGGTTTTAAATTAGAAATACATATCACAGGGCCAGAGGGCATCTTTGAACGTAAACCAACGTTAACATAAGTGAATATCCTACTAATATTATAAACGCGAAAGTTTGTAAGTATGGATGGATGTTTGTTACTCTTTCACGTAACAACTACTGAATGGATTTTGATGAAATTTGGCACATTGGAAGATTATAGTCTGGAATAATACATAGGATACTTTTTTACCGGGAAAATGTTCCCTTGCGATAATTTTCGACAATCACGCGGGCGGAGCCGCGGGCGGCAACTAGTTGAATATAAAAAAACAACAACCCCAAAATATTTTGTTTAAATTTTATGCGACACACAATTTGTATCATTTAAGCATATGCATATAGTGTCCAATTCAAATATATATTATGTGCGAAACGAGTATTATAGTTATAGTAACATTTTACGTTACCTTACTTACTATAAGTAAAAAAAAAAATAGTTTAAAAAAACTAAAAAAACACCCTTTGATAGAAAAATCCAACTAAAAAACAGAAAATTAAATTTAATAAATTTGATTAAGAATAGTGTAAAAAAGAAATGAATGTACATTATTGTCAAGAAGCGTAGGGTGCATTTAAAGTGCTTTTTAAGAAATTATCAAAGTGATGATTCTTCTACTCATTATCTGTCAATAAAATGTTTATAACTATTGACACTATGTGTGTTTTTGTGAACAGTAAAAAAGTGTGTATTTATGGATAGTTTTGCTTTATTAGAATATTTTTTTAATTTTAATTGATTAATCCTGGCGAATCTAATTAGAATAATCGGATATTTTAATTGAATTCTTGCATTGTCATCGATCCTTGACAGGTGTGCAAAGTTTGAACTAAATCTGATCGTTCAAAGTAGGGCAAAATCGAGCTCAAAAGGGTCGGTTACAGACAGACATACAAACATACAGGTGAAGCTAATAAAAGCGTGTTAAAAACATTCGTGCTCTTCTACTATTTTTTAAATAACGTTCGAATTCGCATATGTCATTCGTGAACTGTCAAAAAAGTTTTCACTACACTTTTGACAGATTCCGACTGATATCGAATGCGAACGTTACCTAAAAATTTGTAGAATTGCCTCTCTGTACGTCAAATCAAAAGTACAGACGCCAAAACATCAAGCTACCCGAAACTGTCAAATTTTCCCAATCAACCTTGAACCTAATGCCGCAATAAGGCTGAAAATCTAAAAAAATTAACAGATTCTGGTTTGATGTGCTGGCATCTGCACATAGCCACTCAAGAAACGTCCGAAGGTGTGGTTTTGTTATCACTAAAAAAACTATTAAACAACAATTAGACAAAGGTTAATCAATTATAGCTTTGTTTTCTTCAATTGACTTTGTTTTTAGACGAAGGTGTTGACGATAGTGTGGCGAGCACTTTGTTGACAAGAAAAATACAATGTGACAGTTGACTTAATCTTGTCGAGTTGATTAACTCCTTAGATTGTCTGGGACACTAGGTGACTACTTTAATTGCAGCGGTGGCATGTATGGAATCCTCCAAAGTGCGGTTGTATGGGCTCTTGGGGCAATAAAACGTGTGGTTTATGTTCAGCTGTTCGTGACAACTCACTTCGTGATCACTCCACTAAGCCTTCACTTCGACATGTTTACAAAATCGCACTCGCATGAATTGGGTTTCTTAAAAGTCTATTAAACCCCATTTTGCTAATTTGTTTGGTCACCGGGACAGTGACCGTCCGAGAAGTGGTCGTCCGGCAGGAGCGTGGGACAAGTGGCAAGGCTTATGCCCAATAGTGGGCGAAGTTGGGCTAATGGTGATGAAGTTCTTTTGCTCGTTTATTCGGTACGTCATTTAATAAGTTTTCAGATGGCCAGTAATAATTTATAATCGTATAAATGAGGTCAGTTGAGTTAAGAGTGTCTATGAATGGAATTAGTTTTATCTGCTTAATAAAAGTAAACAATTTGATAGATGACGTAATTTTTTTTTCTTGTACATATGTTGTTTCATTTAGGGAAACCCCTAATCATTGTCATAGTATGTTATTATGACGAAAAATCACGATCAACAAGACGACAAATGGTTTCAAATGATAAATTACATTTATTTTGTACGTAGGGTAAACATAACACGTATACACGTCAATCTTTTTGGGTAGGTAATTTTAAACTAGATAAGGCCGGTGTTTCCTTGCTGACTACCCTGAGAAGAAACACCGAAACAAACTCAAAGGTCAAATTCTCTTTTAAAGTCCATAGGTACAATCGTACTGGTCAAATGAAAACTTCTTAATAATGTATAAGAGTAAAACGATGATTCATTTAAATGTGTGTGTTTTTTTATAACAAAACAAAGGAATTTCTCATAAGGTGTGTAATTGGTGGTCGGTATTCTTCATTAATTGTGGGTAGGTATATTCTTTGTACACTTTATCATTGACTTGCATTATTTTCCGCTGGTACCAAAACGATGCTTAAATTCAGTGAAAAAGTATACAAAATAAGGAAGATGTTATCATCATCTGCCTAGCCTTTTCCCAATTAAATTGGGGTCGGCTTCCAGTCAAACCGGATTCAGCTGAATACCAGTATTTTACGTGGAGCGGCTGCCTTTTTTTTTTCCACAACCCATTAACTGGGTAAC